>PVIY010011348.1:0-65675 GCA_004026745.1 Myrmecophaga tridactyla | reverse complement strand
CCCACCCCCATCCCCCCGCCACCTGGCCTGGCTGCTCGACCACAGGGACAGCACCCTGGTCATGCCGACCCTGAAGGCCCTCGTCACATGGCCTTTCTGTGAGGCGCAGTCCCCGCAGGAGATCTACCAGACGTTTCAGGGAGGACCTGGGGAAGCCCAGGGCTTTGAGAGTGATCGTTCCGATAGGCAGCAGCTCAAGCAACCCGGACCTCAAGGCTGCTGGCGAGCTTGTCATCGTGGCGTGCAACATCCCCTCAGCGCAGGTAGAAGACACTGCCCGTTCCACCATCGGCCACGTCCTGGACCTGTAAGGGTGGAACACGTGACTATACCAGGCACTGCGCTAAGGCACGTGAGCCCAAAAGAGTCTATTAGATGCGCCAGGTGGCCTCCCGCGCAGCCGGCATCGGTGGAAGCCGTAGGGTCTCCCTGGGTTTGGTCGCGTGAGGCAGGCTTTTGCCGTTCAAGCCAAGAGCCTTTGGATTCACTTCCTTTATGACCTCTACCTGCAGGACGACCCTACAGAGAATGTACGTGCTGTGGGACTTGCTATCTCAGAGCGACTGCGTCTCCTTGCACTGTAATTTCAGTGAACATAACCATCCCCTCATCCATGGCATTGCTATCAAGCAGGTGAGGCAAGGGGTATTCCTAGTGAATGGAGCTATCAGTGGACTGGTGGAGGAGAAAGCCTTAGCTCAAGCCCTTTAGGAAGAAAGGATGGGAGGGCCTGCCCCTGACGTGCATGAATCCGAGCCTTTTAGTTTTGCTCCCGGCCCACTAAAAAATACGCAGAATCTAATCTGTACACCCCACACGGCTTGGTGTGGTGCGCACACATCCTAGAGAGGAGGGAGACAGCTGCAACTGAGATCCACCCAGAAATCACAGGTCACATCCCAGAAGGTTTAAAAAACTATCCCAACAAGAAATTCTTTGTTACAACAGCTCTTTGGTCAATAATAGATGGGCAGGCAATTCGTCCAGAGCTCAATGGTGCCTCATACAGGTACCCACGAGGCATCATGGGCATAGTCCTGGGTGGCCTTCCTGCACCCATGGAAAGGATCATTTCCGGAGACCCAGCAACTGCCCTCGGTGGCACACCCTCCCCAAGTTCCTTGTCCCAACCAGCTCACAAAACACAGAGGGAATCGAGAGCACCCAACAAATAATAGCAGGGAAATTCAAAAGGTATTCATTCAGATACAGCTGGGACCGAGAGACAGTGAAAATTTGAGCTTGGAGAAAAGGAATTTGACATGGTCTTAACTGACTCTGAACATCATCCATCATTGATGTTGCAGTGTTAGAACTACAAAGAGTTAGAAGCCGAAGAGTAGGAAAACTGAAGTCATCTGCTGTTCTGGTTTGCTAGTTGCTGGAATGCAATATATCAGAAATGGATGGCTTTTTTAAAAGGGGAATTTATAAAGTCACCTAGTTTACAGTTCTAAGGCCATGAAAATGTCCCAATTAAAGCAAGTCTATAAAAATGTCCAAATTAAGGTACCAACAAGAGGTTACCTTCATTCAAGAAAGGTCGAAGAAGTTCAGAGTTTCTCTCTCAACTTAGGAAAAGACACATGGCGAACGTGGCCATGTCTGCTAGCTTTCTCTCCAGGCTTCTTGTTTCATGAAGCTCCTCAGGGGGCATTCTCCTTCTTCATCTGCAAAGGTCACTGGCTGGTGGACTCTGCAGTTCTCTTGGTTCTGTTGCGGCTCTAAAAAAGGGACTCTCAAAATAAATAAATAAATAGTACAAAAAAATTAAAATAAAGGACTCTCTCCAAAATGTTTCCTCTTTTAAAAGACTCCAGTCAAGGCCCACCTGGAATGGGTGGAGTCACATCTCCCTCTAATCAAAAGCTAATACCCACAATCAGGTGAGTCACATCTCCATGGGAACAATCAAAAAGCTCCCAGGCAGCAATATTGAATCAGGATTAAAAGACAAGAGTTTTCTGGGGTCCACCACGGATTCAAATCGGCACATCTGCTAAATGCAGAAAGATGCAGACTTGATTTATTAAGGACCAACTTCTGTTATTGAAGTTGTTTTTCATCTGTGCATCAAATAATGAATAAATAGATCTTTTCCCCTTATCAGTCCCTTGGGCAGAGCAGGTCCTGAACACCTTGCTTAGAATGTTGCACCAGGAGTTCCAAACACCAAAATAAAACATATAATAGAGGATACCCTCATCCTATGACCTTAGCTCCTTCAGTCTATGGGACTCGTTAATTCTCTTATGCTAAAAGGAAGATTAAATTATTACAAAATGGGGAGAAAACAGTTTGCCTATATTAGAGGATGGAATAGGCTCCTGTACAGAGGAATGCTTAAATGCTTATCTCACATCTGAACTGTGTATTTAAGCCATTAATTTGGCTTAAATTCAGTAATACCCACAGATGATACAAAAAAATAAAAGCATTAAATTTCCCAAGCTGTTTGTACTCAAATATACTTTCTCAGTTTCAGATCCCCAACTATTTTGAGTGGAAAGGCTTGAACTTAAAAGGATTCAAGAAGAATTATGTTACATTTCCTTATGTAATGTAATTAGAAACACTTTTTGTGGTAACTTGTCAGATTGCCTATGAACAAACCCACATTTTTAGGCATTGATACGGTTTTCTTTTCTTCACATTATTTTATACAGGAACACTTCAGATATGTTATTAGATGTGACTAATTTTAAACAAATCCTATTAGATTTGATGCAACTAGTTACAGGTTATAGCCATGCTTTTGTTGTGAATCCCATCCATTTCTATAAAAAGATGGCCAATTTTGAGCCTTCATATAAGTAGATTCCTGTTTTTGTGACCAAAAAAAGAAAAAAAAAATTTTAAAACTGTCTCAAACAGAAAAATAATGGCTACTGGAAATATGTTTTTTTTTTAGTGTGTTACCATTGCTTTATTAGTTTATTGTAAAGGTAAACATTTGGTTTTCAGTGCAGTTTTCAATAAAATGCAATAAAAATGTCTAAGTTTTGAAATTCAAAAAAATAGAGAGAATGTGAAGATATACAAACAGACTCAATTTACTTGAAAAGTTCCCCTCTCCACTTTCCCTGGGAGAGTAGGGGAAAGGGACAGTAACCATTGGAGGATCGTGGACATGAAAGAGTTATGTTTGCTTGCTTGCATGGTCTGTCTTGCTTTTTATAAAGATGGGAAATAAAAGTTTATATAATAATGGGATTAATCCAGCAGAGAGGAAAAAAATTGATTATGCAAGAGAAGGAGGAATCATGTTTTTGGATTGATGAGCAGATGTGGAAAATGTGACATTAAATGGAAAAATGGTCTATATCATCCATAATAATAGTCATAATAAGAGCATATGCTTATATGGATTTTTTCTATGCATCAGTATAAGCTGTACATTACTTACTAAGACAGAATGGGAAATTGAGTCAATACTTAGATATTTCATGTTTCGTAGGTTGTTTAACTATGGAATTACTTTGATAGTAAACATTTTAAAAGTCTGTGCTTATAATGAAAAGTAATCTGAATTTTGATACTCTTGCTCAACATAAAACCATGAAAATCTAATCAAGAACAGTTAATTTTGGAGGGAGATATATATAATTGGATCTTTTAATGATGGAATTCATTATTTTGAAAACAGTTCTAAAGAATTATGGTGCAAATGCTCACAGAAGAAACAGTGAGCCCCCATAGTTGAAAGAATTTGAATAATTGGAATTACTCAATGTATATTATTTTTCAAAATATTTATGTTCCTCTTCAAGATGAAAAATGTTGACAAGATTTCTAAGACAGCCCTAAAGAAGTCTAGTTTTTCAATAAGAAATAGAAACCAAAATTGTTTCCAACAACCCATGAAACAAAAAAAGAATTGATTTGAAAATTGCTCCTTTCTCCAAATTCAAGGATAAGTTAATATAAATAGAGGAATTTTAAATATATCATATTTTTAAGTGATAATATAAAAGGACGATGTAATGCAACTGCTTACTCACAAAATTTAATACAAAGCTACTGGTTAAATAATTGTAATACAAATTAAGTTAGAAACCAAGAATATTTCTGACACTTAGGATGCTCAATATATTCATTAAAGTAGACACAAATATTAAAATGTCTATTATACATATAAAATGTAAGTCCTTCCACTCCCAAGAATTTCCAAATAAATAAACTACACCTATTGTTCTCTCTAGTAGTACTATTATTCTGGCATAGTACTTAAATGAATGTTCTTAATCTTGAGAGACTTATTGAAATTATGATAATCCTCTCAGTTAATAATAAATCCAATAAACTGCATTCATATTTTTCAACTCATTTATTCCAAAATCTGTTTTCTTCAAATGTATCAATAGTTGATGAAAGGATTTCCTCTGTAGTTTATGAGGTTTTAAATAGCTTCTGTGCAAATTTACTAAATTTAGTAAATGCAATTTGTTTGAAACAATTTTACATTTTATTTCCTCATTTGAAATTATCTGAGCTCTACCCATCATAGATAAACAGCTATTTTATCTGTTTAGATATTGAACTTTATAATCTGGTCCAGGAAGTTACAGGGTTATCATAGAAGAACATAGGGTATGATTCCCTAAGAGAGGTTCAGTAAACAAAGTGGGACTGAAATGAAAACCAGGTGGGGGTAGGGGAGAGTGTGAGCGGAGGAGGGGAATCTGGGAAGGATTCCTGAAGTAGTCAGAGCCTCAGCTAGGACCCTGGGACCTTCTCAGGAGGGTTGGGAAGGACATTCCCGCTGGAAAGGATAGAGAAACAAATTGCATCAAGCAGAAGCAGTAAGATTTACCTCTTACTTTATTGCCACTTTATAAACAATAATGAAAAACTTATCGCACCAGTATAGCAATTGTTTCCTCACCTTTTCAAATAAAGTGTATTTTAACTTAACCATTGAGAGATCCCAGTAAAACCATCTGATGTAGGAAAAAAAATAAAGAAAAAGTGAACGAAGCAAAGACATGTATTGTTACCGCTGTTTTTTTTTCCCAATCTTTTCTACCCTTACATTGCAATTCTGCTCCCCCAATTTTTATCTTCTTAAATGTCATTATTAGATAGGGAATGGTTCATTGTATCTACTTGAAGTTACTGGATCTGAATTACTGAGACACTATCTTAGGCAAAATAAACCAGTAAATCTCAACTCTTGACTCCAACATATATTGAAAGTCATCCCTCTCCCCCCTGCAAAATTCAACCTAACAAACAGAAAGCAAAACCAAATAAAGAATAACCATTTTTAAAACTGGGTAGCTGTGCTAAAAACAAAACAAAGCATGAAGCTTCAAAGCAAAGCCAAGCTCCAGATTCTGATTTAGTAGAGCTCAGACTCAAGAATTAGCATTTTTATCAATCACTAGAGAGTGATTTTTTTTTAAATCAGTAATTCCAAGATTTAAAAATGAATGTATCAAACATTTTATTCACAGAAAACAGTACACTTTTGGATGAATTTGCTAGGGTGATTTGAACTTCTGGGAGTGTTTTTATCAGCCCTCTGTCTGCCCTACTCCCTTGCAGCGTCATTCCTCCCAGCAGAAATCTCTCTGCCAAGCCCTGAGGGAAGTTGGAGGGAGAAGCTGGAGTAAGCTGGATAATGGTAAAAGAGGGGCCTCAAGGGACATGATGAGAGGGAAGATTCAGACAGTCAGCAGACTGAGGATACAAAAGTCAACTTCTCCTTCTTTACAATTTTGTAGAGAACCAGTGCTGTCCAATAAGAGAGCACAGTGATGTGAAACAAATTAGAACTCAGTGGAGCAGAGAGCCTACAGCATTTTAGCACAATCTTGAGGGGCATGGTGAAACAAAAAGCCAAAATAAGACAAAAACAACTGGAAATTTAGCTTCATGAAGCTACAGATACGTATTTGCAAAATTAAGGAATTTATTAGCTCATCAGACTCCCAGATAGGTCATGTATATTTAGGTGCCTTTATCACACTCTGAAGGCTACACGTTGTTTCTTTTTATTTTCTGTGAATTGATTTCTGTTTGTTTTATCTGTTTATTTTTGGTGACATTTGCTTTGAATTTTATGCTCTTTATTATCTTCCATTGATTCTCCTTTTCATTATTTATTGTGCATTCATCTTATCTCTCCTGGGTAACTTTAAGATAAAGTTATTTCAGCACAGGGAAGTGGGCATGATGGGAACTGCATGTCAAGGCATTTGCCATTTCAAATTAAGACATTATTCTGGGGAGATCTTAATGTGCCATCCAAAGAACTATGGCAAGCAAGAGCAGATTCTGTATCTCATTTTCTCTTCACTATGTTGTTTATCTCCACAACACAGGGATAAGGATGAGAAAAACACAGTTGATAGTCCACGCAGAGGAGAACTGTCTCTGATGTCCGAGGTTGGGTCCTCTGGGAACCAAACTCCAAATGGACTTTAGAGTGCAGGATGTTTATTAGGGGGACCCTTTAAGCTCAACACCCAGAGGAGGGAAGGAAAGGAAGCAGTGGTGGGCAGAGGGAACAGTGGGGCTGTGATGGAGGCCCAGTAACAGCATCAGCCCACCCACAGGTGCTTGGAGCTGAAATCACATGTCAGAGTTGCCTCCTTTTGGGCTTTAATACCCTCACTTGATTAGTCATTGGATATGATCCACCTCTGGAAGGTTATGACTGCTGGCAAGGCAACTGTCTGTAGCTGAGCATTCCTTGTGGGGGTGGAAATCTGTAGGCTACCCACTGGCATGTCCTTTCTTGAAGGAGGGTCTGAGTTGCTTATCTCCATGTCTGCCCAACTGCCCTCAACATCATAGTCTCATGGTCTGGTTATGGCTCTTACAATAATTATGTTTGAGCCACATAACCACACTGGGCTACCTTGCTCATTTCTAAGCCATACTAATGTGATGAATTCTTCAAAGTTCATAAATCCCTTCACCTCTCATTTTTCTCCCATTAATCTAGAGAAATACGTAGGAAAGTTACTGTCATACCCATTTTAAAAGATTTGAAAACTGACATTCAAAGTATTTAAGTGGTTTGTCTCAGGTTACTTGACTACATTATTGGGCAGGATTCTAAATCAATGTCCTGACCTCTTTCATTAAACCAAGAGTAGGGAATAATTATAACCTTCTGTTTTAGTTTGCTAGGGTTGCTATGACCAATACCACACAGTAGGTTGATTAACACAACAGGAATTTATTGTCTCACAGTTTGGGAGCCTAGAAGTTCAACATCAAAGTGATGGCAAGGCTTACTTTCTCTTGGAATCTGTAGCTTTCAGCAATCCTCAGTCATATGACAACCTCTCTCTCTCTCTCTCTATCCTGTGTAAACTCTTCTGGTTTCCAGTGACACTGGCTTCTGGACTGACTGTTCTGAATTGCGAATGCTTATAAGGACTCCAGTCACATGGATTAAGGCCCACATTGATTCCAGGGGGTCTCCTCTAAATGGTCTTCAAAGACCCTATTCACAAATAAGTTCCCACCTTAACAAATAATAAAATACTCAAAGGTCCTGTTTGTGGATGTGTTCATACCTGCAAGACTGGGGAATAGGATGTGACACATCTTTATGGGGGATGTGATACAATTCCCAACATCCCCGTAGGCCACTAAGAGTGTGGGATCCCCAAAACAAAGGATACCTTTCAAGAATGAAAATATTCTCTAATTGATTGTGGTGTTGAAGTCACAACTCTGGGAATGTATTAGAAGGCACTGATTATACACTTTAGATGGATTGTATGGTATATAACTTTATCTCAATAAAACTGCTTTAAAATAAACAAAAAAGATCATGTGAACAAGAGGATTTTGAAAAAAAATTTAAAGTCCTTTAGGTAGAAGTAATGCCAATCTACATTATATTTTTGTAATGGTTACAAATTTGCTCCAAAGCAAAGATCAATAGCTCTATTTCTTTATGTATGTCAAATTATGTTTGACATTTAGTCTCAGCCCCATCTAGCTACTGGATGTCCAATATCAGCTACTATCTGCGCTCATTACCTTCCCTACCTCGCAAAAGCCCCCACCCCCACCCCCATCTTTCTTCCTTGCCACAGCATCCATAAGGGTCTTGAGCCCATGTGAAGCTCTGGGGCTTGTCCCTTAGTGTGTGCTGTTTTCCATCATTGCCTTCTTGATCAATCCCCAAACATCCAGATGTCCTCTCATGAAAAATCACCCTAAAGTGACACACATGTCTGTCACTGTTGAATCCTCACACCCCTCGGGCACATTCCTTACTTGATGACAGCTTTGTCTAGACTGCTGTATAATCTACCCACATACCAGCCCCTCCTCTTCCAAAGCAACTTTCTATTAATTCTACCCTCAGGGAATTTTTCTTCAATGGAGACTTAGAAACATTAAGGAACTGTAAATTCCAATTTGTGGGAATTGCTCCTTTTTTGAATTTAAAAGCTTACCTTCTTTTATGGGAGAGGAATGAATTGGAAGAGAAATAGCTTTTATTCTCTTACTGAAGAATGAAAAAAAGAATGCATCCATAGATTACCCTTTCACTTTAACTTTAGTGCCAATTACATAATTTTGCAGTTGTGTCAGCTTGCTTATATAAAGACAGTCCATGGATTTTATCTGACCATTGCCAAAAATAGTATTTCCTGTCCAAATGCCATTCTGAGTTCTGATTTGCAATTCCCAAAGCTCATCTTCCTTCTGGGTAGCCCAAGCAGGAAGGGAGGCTGAAAGCGTCTGGTTCTGAGCCCGTGGAAGGGGATCTGGGCTTTGAGGTCAGTTCTTCCCTCAGCCAGGTGTGCGTGTGCATCAGAGGCCCTGATGGGGACTCTTCTGGAGCTGAGGAGAAGGGGGGGCAGAGGCTCTTCATCTATAGGGCCCAGGCAGAAACTGATGGCATATTTCCGCCATGATCCCCATTTTTCTGCATTAAAATAATTCATTATATTCAGACACAGAGCAATCACTGAATGCATAGAGACAATCTTACCACGCACTCTCCCTATCCAGCCTCCTATCTGAAAACAAACTGGGAAACAAAAACCTAGACTCAAGAGAGGGGACAGGATTGGAAGGAAGGTAAGGAAATCTGAAAGGAAAAGAACAGAAGGAGAGAAGAAAATAAAGAGGAAAAGGGAAATATTATAATAGTTTTCCCTACCTTCTTTTAAAAAAACTAAGAAACAAAAACCTTTCTCCTCTCCTCCACAAATTTTCCTCAGAGGCTTGGGTGCTAGGAATGGGAAGGATGTTAATAGGATATGGTTGTTCCTACCCCTCTTTCCACCTCTTCCCACAAGGAGAGGTGGGATGTCTAAAAGAGTATAATGATGGCACACTACTTTGATTTGCCCCCACCTTCTCCCAGAGTGGCACAGTGAAAAGAACAGGAGTTTGTAATAAAAAAATTACTAATTAAAATCTTCATCCTGCCTAAGAAGAGGTGCTGTGCAAGTTTTAGTAAATCACTTTTTTCTGCATCTATAACCAGGGACAGAGGAATCCTTACTTTGCTGGGTTATTGTGAAGGCTAAAATAGGAAATGTTTGTTGAACACTTAGCTCATGCCCGCATCATGGGAGGTTTATAAGCATTTGTTTTCTCACCCACTGCCTGGATTTGTGTAGATGTGGTCAAAATTTGAAACTGAGGAAAAAAAAAACAAGCCAAGAGGAGTGCCACATAGTTTTTCAGCTTCCTTCATTTCTCCAGCAGTGTAGCTGCTGCAGGTTCTTCCTGTACTGGAGCAACCAGAACATAAGAGAAAAGTTTGGATTTGGAGCTAGAAGGCAAATTCCATGTCTCACTCCCTATGAGCCATCAACAAACCTTTGGGCCTTTATTTCTTTATAGGTAAGCGGCGTAATAATACCTACTCAGAAGGTTGTTGTGAGAATTAAAGGCCATAATGTATTTGAGTATGTGTTTTAAAATTTGAAACATTATGTAAATGTTGCTGTGAAGAGGCAAGATCAGTGGGATCAGGAACCCTGAGAGGTTTTACCAAGGAGGGACTGGTCCCCAAAAGTGGGAGAGTATCCGTGAAAGGAGGAAAGGGAGAGTGAAGAGGAAACAAATGGTCCCTCACTGGACAATTCCTAAGAGCAATTCTCGTGGCCACCTCTAGGGCAGTTGTGCACATGTAAGTGAAACGAAAATGAAAACAAAAACAATCATTTGTTAAGTCTTCTATGCTGACGTGAATGTGCTAGACTGTACTCGCATTTTCTCTACACCTCACACAACCTGAATTAGATATCAGCATCGTTATTTTGCAGTTAAATAACAGACTTAGAGTTAAGTAATATAATCAGGGCAAGTCTAGGACAAAGACTTGAACCCATATCTGCATGTTTTCAGCTATTCTAGGTTCCACTTGATATGTGTAAAGCTGAAATGTTTAAATTAGGCACTTAATAAAGCCAAGTATAGGTTTTCTTATTTTCTTATTTCTACCTATAAAATGTCTCCTCTCTTCTTTTCCCTAGAAAATGACTAGAAATGTGATTTAAAATGTTTTAAACACAACCTAGAAAATCAAAAAAGTTGAATGTAACTGTGACATTAGAAATCAGCATCATTTATGTTTTTTGCATTGCCTATAAATTGTAAGAATCCAGAAGGACAAGTGCTCTTTTATTTAACATTTTATTCTTAGCATTTAGAGCATGCTTTTACCATCCGAGTTCCAAACCAATAAATATTTGCTTAATTTTGAGTGATTAAATTAATATATGAGGGCGGAAAATGGTGGCTCAGTGGCAGAATTCTAGCCTGCCATGCTAGAGACCCAGGGATTCCCAAAGTCTGCCCATGCCAAAGAAAAAAAATTAAATTATCATATGAAAAAATGAATGTGTAACTGTATATTAATTTTTCACAAATAGTATAGCCACTGCAAATAAATTTAGAAAGCCATCTGGTTGAGCACTTGGGCAATATGAAAATGATCTATGGCATTTGCCATTCTTGCTAGTAAATAGGTTTGGATATATAAGGTAAACTGTACCATATTTTAACTTCTGACACTGCTATTATAAGAGAGATCTTGCTGCTTGATAGCCTTGCATTAATTATTCACAAGCTCTTATACTTCATTTCTTGCATCATTAACCTCTTGGAAAATGCTCCATTTTCCAAAGGTTGGCAAAAAAAAAGCAGTAATGGCTAACAATATTGTGAAGATAAGATGTTGTTTTATGATCTCTCTTCAAGGCTTATCTAATAACGATTTTATTTTGTTTCTTCCAGTGAAAAAGGCAATTGAATTGAAGTCAAGAGGAGTAAAGATGCTGCCCAGCAAGGACAGTAGCCATAAAAACTCCGTCTGTAAGTCCTCTTATTCTTTCTATATGAGGATTGATATTCAGTTGGAGGGAAAAGGAAAGGAGAGTATGGAATAGTTAAGGAGAAGTAATTCTGTAACTTGCTTTTCCCATTTCATCTCTTTCTACTTTTCTATTTTCAAGAATATTTCCTGGGAGAAAGAATATGCACTAACTTCACATTGTTGGAGAAAAAGTATCATGTTGATCCTACCCCCTAAATGTATCTCAAATCTGTCTTTACTTCTCCACCATTGTGGGTTATTGTCTGAGTCTGGACCTTCCACGTTTTTTCACTTGAGTAAATCATGAAACTGTCTGATGTTTTGCTCCCAGTCTCTGTCCATTATGGAATTTCCACCCACACATCCACTCATATCCGCACTATGGTGTCAGACTAATCTTTTCAAAGGAGAAATTTTGTCTTATCATTTTCCATCAATTAAAGTTGTTTTAATTGTCAATTGCCTGAAGAATAAAATACCTTTAACCAATGTCCACACCTTTCAAAGAGAAAATAGATCATGAAGACAATATTTATATTGGCCATATTTTTATATGTCCATTACATAGTAGTAACTCAATAAATAGTTGTTGAATAGATGAATGTATCTTTTACCTTCTACTTTACTTATCCCTTTTCCTTGGCATGGCCCTCATTATTACTTAGTCCTTAAAGCCATCTTACCATTCCTTGAACAGATCATTTTGCTTCTCTTTTAGCCATGCCCACTCTCCTTTTGTTGAATGCAGAAATGCTGTGTTCTTCTAGAGCCTCTCCATTTAGAGCCTTTTCTGATTCCTTCAGGCATGGTTAACTGTTCACTGGATTTACTCCCCTAGTGCTGTGTTCTTACCTTTATTGTAGCATTTATTGTGTCACAGTTTATTTATTTGCCAGTCTCCAGTAGATGGAAATCAGCACGCTCCACTGAGACACCAGGTGTATTTATTTCCAGTTCAGTCCTTCTCAATGACATCACGCACTTTTTAAGGTTTTCAACCTGTTCTATGGGTTTTTCTATCCATTCTAGTTACTTTTTCTTTTGGTGTTCCTAGTTATCTCTTCTCTTGTTATTGCTTACCCTGCTGTTTGGATCTATATATTTTACTTCTTTTTCCCATTACCTCGTAGTTAATAGAGGAGGTGAGCTTGAGATAAACATCTGAGGCTTCCTCAATTCAATCAACTCTACTTTTTTTTTTTTTTTACATGGGCAGGCACCGGGAAACGAACCTGGGTCCTCTGGCATCGCAGGCAAGCATTCCTGCCTGCTGAGCCACCATGGCCCCAACTCTACTTTTATTTGCTTCAATTTTGGGCTTCTGCATGAAATTTTATTTCAGTCAGATTTCCCACTGAAATTAATAAATAAACAAAACAAATAACAATAAGAATATTTAAAAAATCCCATCATATATTAGCCTCCTTCTGCTTTCTCAGTATCCCTATTTTATGGTTTCTTGCTGATTATCTGGATAATCCATCAATTCCCTGCAACGGCTCTACCCTGTGGAATTTGTTAAGGACAAGAGGGTTTACACAGACCTGTAGATTGTGGGCTTCAGACACAGGGTGCTGCTCCCCATATCTGATAGCAACATAGGGCCTTAGGTCCCACATTAAAAAAAATAATAATAATTTGTGCTTTAGTTTGTTGAAGCTGCTAGAATGCAAATATACCAGAAATAGACCTTTTACAAAGGGAATTTATTAAGTTGCAATATCAAAGCTATGAAAATGTCCAAACCAAGGCAACAATAGGAGGCTACGTCTTCTCAAGAAAGGCTGATACCATCCAGAATACCTCTGTCGACTGTAAAGGTACCTGGATGGCATCTGCTGGGGTCTCTGGCTTCTGGATACCTCTCTCGGTTGGGAAGGTGCATGGCAACATCTGCTTTCTCTCCTCATTTCATAAGGCTTCCCTAGTAGTGTTTTCCTTCTGCATCTCCAGTGATCTCTGACTGTGGGGCTCTGTTGATACTGAAGCTTTTTCCAAAATGGTTCCCTCTTTAAAGGGCTCTAGTAAGCAACCCCACCTTGAATGTGGGTGGAGACACACCTCCATGGAAACTACCTAATCAGAAGTAACCGCCTACCATTGAGTGGGTCACATCTCCATGGAAACAATAAAAAAGATCCTACACAGAAATATTGAATGAGGATTAAGGAACATAGTTTTTCTGGGGTACATAATGGTTTATACTGACACAATTTGTAAATGTTTTTATCAATCTTTGTTTAATGATCAGAGCTAGTGTCATTTAAATTAAATTTGGCTCAAAAAGGATGGAAAACTAAGCAGAAGGAAGCAACTGAAGGCAGAGCAAATAAAGGGGGACATTTTTTAAAGTAAAGTTTTAATGTTATTGTTAGCTTTTAGTTCAGTGGGTTCAATAGAGTGGAAAATGTAATCTTTATAACAATTTGAAATTCAATTTTTGATGGTTAATAACCCTGAAGAAATTATCCAAAGTTTTTATATTAATAAAGCATCACAAATCAGTGAAACACTTATATCAAATAGATATCAGATCAGATAAATAAATTAGACATCTAATATATCTGCTAGTGTGACAGTTAAGTAGAAGCTAGAAGCTTTATATGTCTTCCCCTATGTTCTTATCTAGATGTGAACTGACAAATGCATAATTACCTATTTGGTCTTAGAAAAAGTCCTCTGCTTTTAAGTCTTCTTTTTTCTCATCAAACAAAAAAATAAACCATTAGAGAAAATGGGTAATTGAAGTCACTGTTGGTCTTCAAAGACCCACTATATAATAAGTGATAATGTGTTATTTCTATGGAAAACATAACTGAGAAAACTAAATTAAGTGTTCATAAAGGAAAGAACATAGGCTTTGGAGCAAGACCAACATGGAATAACTATTAAAGATTTTATCCTACTCTAGTTAAAGTTTCATCATTTACAAAATTAAAATAATAACAATTTTAATGGATTGTACAGATTAACCAAGATATCCGTAGTGTGTACTGCCGTATATAGCTCATGGTGGACAGTCAATAAATTATAGCCATTATGAGCTTTTCCATTTATAAATTTAAAAATTAAAGGATATTGATTAATAAATTAACCAAATTTTTAATGGTATGGGACCTTACTTTCCAGAGGAGGAGGTGGGACCCAGTCTTCTGGAGTTACTGTCTAAGATACACAGCTGATTGTGATGGGTGGGTCCAGAACTCAGGCCACCTGATGCCCAGTCCAGGGCTGTTCTGCACAAAGGGAGCCTTGATGCAGTGGACTGGTTTCCTCTTTCAGCTTCTCATAAATGCTTCCCCATCTTTATCGTACTGCACCATGGCACACAGAGGTTGATGCTTAGTTGATTACACAACTAGTACTATGTGATATGTACATACTAGGAATAAGCAAGGATTTTGCAAGCTGAATGTGTTTAAAAAAATGTATACAAATAGACAGTGGTCTGTACATAGATTAAAAACAAATGCCCCTTCATTCACTTGGAAGATAAACAGTGCCTATATCAAGATATATCACACAGTACCTGATTTTAGCCTCTTCTTTGCACCTTTTTCCTGCTAGGAAATGCTTTACATGTCTTCCCCCATGCCCTTATTTTTTGAATTAAAGTTTTTCTTCCTCGATGTGCCTTGATTATGCCTTTGGTCCAAGATGAGTTTTTTACAGCTGTGACCTCTTTTGGGGAAGTTCAGTCCTCATCTCATCTGACAGCTTCCTTCTGAATTACCTCTACGCTACCTCATGGTCTGGCAGTCAAAGCTGCGAGGACCTGCACGTAATAAGTACTTAGGAAAGTATTTATTGATTAAATCAATGAATGAATTGAAAAAACACATGAAAGAATGGCTTTCTGTATCATGGAACAAAATCCCTAAACAGTTCCTCTTTTATGCCTCTCAATCTGATTTTTCTTTTTTTTGTTAAGTTAATTATTTTCTTCCTTCAGCCCTGATTTCATAACCCTCTGTAATTATAACCCTTTGTAGTTCACTTTAGTCATTAATATGAATAATGCTTTGTAATTCACCTTAGTCATTAACATGTATTCAGATAAGCACATAGCATGGATTGATGGGAAGTCATAGTCATATTTCTACTCCCCTATGCAGTGAAGGCAGTTTCCTACATTAGCCCTCAAAATGAGATGATTTAGACATTTTTTTCATCATGTTGTAATTGTTTTTTTTCATTAAAATCCAAAGATAATTAAAATATTTACTCTGGAATTTCAAATTATTTTTAACTTTTAAAAGCTTACAAATAAAAATAGTCAACATTATGCAACAGACAAAATATCTGGAATAAACTTAGGAAATGACTCCTATTCACAATCTTCTTTGCCCTCACTGAGTGATATTGGCCAGGTCTTTATTCTGAGATTAGATCCTTTCAATTTCGAGGGATTACTAAATTGTCACTATCTATTTTTAAATGGTGGTAACAGTAGACATAGGTGTTTTCTTCCTCTTCATTTTCTTGACGTTGTTCTTGACAGAACACAATTTTCTCAATCTTAAGTGTGAGACTCACCAGGCTAGATAAACAGTTAGTGCACGTCTAACTCCAAAATACAAAAATCTGAAGGGGTGATAATAAAAAATTTTGGTTTGTTATTTTGAGCTACAGATTTTTTTCTCTCATGTAAAGTGAAATGACTTCACAAATTCAGTATGGATTTGTTGTAACTCACTTAGATAAATTGATAGGCTTATGATGTGTATAGAGAATTTGCAGTTATAACAATTTAAACCCCAGCAGGATAGTACAGCTGGTTGAGAATCATTATTTAATATGAAACTAAATAAATTATGGAAAAATTGAACAATGTAATCTGTTGTCTTATAAATCCATGGGAAAAATAACAATAGACTATTATGAAATAAATATACCTGGAATTCTTCTATATTAAACTATAAACTGTTCATTTCATTGCTATTTGTTGCCACAATCAATTTTTTTCTACCTTGAAAAAATAAAACAAAAGCAGAATGATATTCATTTCATTTTTGAATAGACAATAATGTTAATGAAAGGCAATTGATCTAATATTAATATTGTCTTTTATAATGATACTCAATGGTTCCATTTTAACTATGGAATGTTTGAGTTATCTTTTTTAAAGGGCATGACCGTTTCATCAAATAAAAGATGTTCTCATCTGCCTTGAGTTATATCGCTGTTGTTTTTTTTTTCAATTACTGTAAGTGTTATATTCAGTTTTCATTTTCTTAAGCTTGGAATAATTTAAGAACAAATAAAATGTACCAGCAGATTATCTTTTCTTTTCCTTAAATTTCCAACTGCTAAAAATGAAAGAATGAGAGAGAGAGAGAGAGAGAGAGGAAAGGAGGGAGGGAGGGAGGGAGGAAGGAAGGAAGGAAGGAAGGAAGGAAGGAAGGAAGGAAGGAAGGAAGGAAGGAAGGAAGGAAGGAAGGAAGGAAGGAAGAGAAAGAAAGGAGGGAGGGAAGGAGGGAGGAAGGAAGGAAGGAAGGAAGGAAGGAAGGAAGGAAGGAAGGAAGGAAAAGCTTTAATTGTATACCTTGCCTAATTTCTTGCCGTCTTGCCAGCCCACTAAGCCTAAAAGTATAATTACCAGCAATGGGCTCAGTCCAGGAAATGTCTCTATTATCAATTCTTTCTCTTCAGATAGGGATCTGTGGAGACTTATGGAGAGGAAAAAATAAGACATTAATTCTCATCAATATTAAAATGAGAGACAAAAATGAAGCAAATGAACTCATTATGTTTTTTCTTTTTTTAATTAGTTGAAAAGTTGGTCCTATCTGTTCCACTTACAGAATGAAATGGACATCAGAAATAGATTAGGCAAATTGGATATGCTATATTGGATTTCTTTCCTGAATTCCTGACTTTTATATCTGCCTGTCTGCTCAAGACTTTTATGGATGTTTAACAGGCCTCGCCTGCATCCTTATCCATCTCAAAAATTAAAAAAAAAATACCTTTCGTTCCACTGTTCAG
This sequence comes from Myrmecophaga tridactyla, assembly GCA_004026745.1. Lineage (NCBI taxonomy): Eukaryota > Metazoa > Chordata > Mammalia > Pilosa > Myrmecophagidae > Myrmecophaga > Myrmecophaga tridactyla. The sequence continues at coordinate 48,379 of PVIY010011348.1, read as the reverse complement.
AGTCTAGATCTCAGCACCCTCCCTCTCTCCAGTCCAAAAGTAAACTTTGTTGTCTTGTTCTTTAACATATGTCCAAAGACCAGCCATTTCTCTGTACCGCCCATCCATTTCTTCCCACTTGTATTATTGTATCTACCTCAGCTGGTTACCCTCTCACTGCCCTTGCTTCCTTCCAGTCTATTCCCTCACAACAGTCAGTGTGATTTTGTCAAAATATCAGTGGAATCATATCATTCCTCTACTGAAAAACATTTGAATGCTTCCCAGCCCAGGCAAAATGAATCCAAATTCCTTACAAAGATCGCAGGACAATACTTCCTTACCTCTTCCCCTTCATCTCTTTCCTCTTACCTTCATCCATTAGTGTCTAAAAGAACTCCTAACTCAGGTTCTTGGCTCTTGCTACTCCTTTGGCCTGAAACATCCTCCGCAACACAGCTACATCTCTCCCTTCCTTCAGATCATTTCACCAAATTCGTCTTCTCTATATGTTTCTCTCTAGTTGCGCCCTACCCACATTTGCTCCCCGCCCAACTCCTATCCTCTCCTGTCTCCTCCTCTGTTTTTCTCACATACGCTATATATGTATCTATGTATATGTCTGTAAACATATAGATATACACATATATTTATCTTTAATATAATCTTTCTGTACTTTCTGACTTTTCCTCCCCACACTGGACTATAACTTCATGAGAACAAATATTTTTGTCTGTTTTGTTCAGTGGCACCTACCAACTTCCTAGAAGAATCAAAAACACACAATAAGACATTCAATAAACATTTGTCGATTAAATGATTGAGTTTCATGGGCGTGTAGAGAAGGAGTTTAACAAGGTGATACCCATTTATTTTTTCCAACTGGGCTTTGTAATCACATCTTCATCATGCATTCAACAGTCATACATTGAAGAAGGGAACCGAGCCTGTCATGAAGATGATTAAAATGTATTCCTTCCCTAGGGGAACATGTAGTCTACCGGTGTTCTAATTTGCTAGCTGCCAGAATGTAATATACCAGAAATAGAATGGCTTTTAAAAAGGGGATTTATTAAGTTGCTAGTTTACAGTTCTAAGGCTGAGAAAATGCCCCAATTAAAGCAAGTCTATAAAAATGTCCAAATGAAGGCCCAACAAGAGGTTACCTTTAGTCAAGAAAGGCCGATGAAGTTCAGAGTTTCTCTCTCAACTGGAAAGGCACATGGTGAACATGGCAGGAACTTCTAGCTTCCTCTCCAGGCCTCTTGCTGCATGACGCTCTCCCAGGGGTATTCTTCATCTCCAAAGGTCGCTGGCTGGTGGACTCTGTAGTTCTCACGCCTCTGTCACTCTTGTCATTCTCCAAAGGGGCTCTCTCCAAAATGCTTCCTCTTTTAAAGGATTCCAGTAAAGTAATCAAGACCCACCCAGTAAGGGTGGATTCACATCTCCACGGAGGTAACCTAATCAAGCTTCCAACCCATAGTACTGAACAGGAATTAGAAGAAACGGTTGCTCCCACAAGATTGATTAGGATGAAAACTTGGCTTTTCTAGGGTACATAAATCCTTTCAAACCAGCACAACTTGTGTTTCCAGATGTAAATATTTAGCAAAGATTGCTATAAAAAAAATAACAAAATGTACTAAAGATTGAACAAAAATGGAAACATTATTTTTCAAAATATAAGTAGAGCAGCTCATAAAATGAAATAATCTACAAAAATAGAAGACTCAAATAATATTAAAATAGGTACCATTCAAACAAAATCACTATATTTTCCTTATTAGACTTCTTCAATTACCGAATAGGTTTAAGATCTCATTTATAAACATTTGCTAGTCATTGGGTAAGAGAAAAGCTTGCCTATTATCAAAATCATATGTATTATATGAAAGGAAAATATAACTGAATCATTTCTTAAAGTAAAATGGAGTTTTAGAATCATTATTACCACTACACAGAAAAAAAAAAACATTAAATTATGAGAAGTTAATTACTCTTCCCTAAAGTTTCTGTAACAAGATAATTGCAGTCAGTAATAAATCTCATTGTCAATATAAATTCTATGCTCTACTAGGCTAGAAAATATTCTCTAATATACTAATTTCTCTCCAGACCATTATTGGACTAGTCCATTTGTTACTGAATCAATGACTCAGATGTGCTTGGTTTTACAAAGGTCATTTGAAGAATTGTGTTAAATGCAACCCTAGTACTTTACACAGTGTTCAACAAATTCAGAGATTGAAGTGGAATGTGGGTGTGAGGAGGAAGGGATGAAAGGGAAAGGAGAATGGAGTAAGGCTATTAATAAACTTCAATGACTTATTTAATAAGACTTCTAAACCAAGGCTACTGGGGGAACAGAAGTAATTCCACATCCTCTAATCTTATCAACTGTAAATGATTCTCTAGTTTCAAGCTCTGAAGCTTTATTGCAGAAATAATTTCCAACTGGCATTTTCATCAGGCCATAATTTCCCAGGTAACTAGATATTTTTATTGTTCTGTTCATCTCCATGTATATAGTCTTTAATAATTAACATGATTTTCTTAGCCTGTCTGCAAATAATATGTTTTGTTTTATAATAATTTTGTTGAAATTGCTAAGCTTGTTTTTAAATTGACAGAAATGCTTCCCAATATCAGTTTGTTTGATTTTTTTAGGAGACATTATTGCTGTATTATTAATGTGTGATTTCTTTGAATTGTAGCAGACAACGATTTGTAATACTTCTACTACAGGATGCACGCCTGCTTTTCTCTGTACTGAATTTCTGGCGCTATGTTCTCTAGATCTTGCTCTGAAGCAAATTCTGACAGTAGGAAAAATAATAACCCCATTAACCTCTAATAGTTGTATAAAGGTTTAATAAAACAAGAGGGATAATTGCCCCAATCTACTCTGTTCCATCATAAAATGTAATAATATGGAGTTTTGCAAATGTTAAAGATCCTTATTTTCCTAACAAAGATTCATCCCTATATAACATGAATATACTCAATTGTATAAATTGCTTCATAAATCAGGTAAGTAAATTATGCTTGCAGTTTCTAAATAGGCCTTTGTCACTGCAGGAGCTGAAATATCTTTTAAAATGCCATGAAAAATCTTGCTGTGAAGGGAAATGCTGTCTAGATACATTTGGGAAGAATAGCATCACTGGTAACTAGAAGTAAAACTAGGTGTTTAATCAATTATTTAACACAGCATTTACAAATAAAATGTCTAAATCAGAAAAAATAATCTATTAAAACACATAAAACAAGATAGAGCCTGATTGGATTATAGATGGGTAAACTGAATTGTAACAATGGTTGGAAGTAAAATGCTTTTCAATAGTCTCAGATACAATTATAGAGCACAATTGATTAACTAAATGGAGCAACTCAGTTTGCAAACTGAGTAGACACTACAGTCTTTTCTTTCAAAAAGGGAATATAGAATAACCTAGAGATTATGGCAGATCTAAAATAGCAGTGTAAATTTAGCATCTTCATCACTTAATTTTTTAGAAGTGTGACATATCACTCATGTTTATATCAAATTTTATAAACTAAAATAGCTTAATCTTCCCATACAATTGAAGGAGAAAAACCCTGAAGATCTGGATGGTTAAGGAATTATAGGTATTTGGGGGTCAAGACAGTAAAAGTAATTCCAGTTACAGAAGCAGGAATAGCTATTTTGGGGGTAATTAAATCATCTCATATAATCAAATGTTTGTTAGTGAGTAGCTTTAGCCAGAAACTCTAAAAATCAAAGTAATTAATTTTTGTAGCTCCTTTGTTAATTAAATTAAAGCCTTCCATTTTATACATAAGAAAACTAAGTCTTTAAGTTAAATTAATTAACCCCTCCATAGCACTATAGATAGGAGAACTAGAGCTAAAACCCAAAAGTTGCTCAGATCAAGGAGAATTCAGAAAAATGCTTATACCTTAAATCATAATTTTATAAGATAATCTTATTTAAAACACATTTGAGGGTTGTACAGAGGAAACAGCAATATTTTCAGATCAATTCCTTTCTTTGGAGAGCTTATAGAATTATAGAATCATAAAATTGACACTATTTGCCAGTTTTCAGGAAAAAATTAGATTGCCCAGACTTGATAACTGTTCTAGTTTGCTAGCTGCTGGAATGCAATATACCAGAAACAAACTGGATTTTAAAAAGGGGAATCTAATAAGTTGCTAGTTTACAATTCTAAGGCTGAGAAAAAGTCCCAATTAAAACAAGTCTATAGAAATGTCCAATTTTAGGCATCCAGGGAAAGATACCTTGGCTCAAGAAGGCCGATGATGTTCAATGTTTCTCTCTCAGCTGGAAGGGCACATGGCAAACATGGCAGCATCTGCTGGCTTTCTCCTGGCTCTACCAAAAGGGGCTCTCTCTTTTGTTTCCTCCAAAATGTTTCCTCTTTTAAAGGATTCCAATAAGCAACTCCACCTTCAATGGGTGGAGACACACCTCCGTGGAAATCATCTAATTAAAAGTTACCACAGACAATTGGGTGGGTCACACTTCCATGGAAACAATCAAAATGCTCCCACCCAGCAATATTGAATGAGAATTAAAGGACATGCCTTTTCTGGGGTCCACCACAGATTCAAACTGGTACAATAACCATCTCACAAACATTGAACAAATGTTGATTATGCTGATTATTTTCATCGATCTAAGGAAAGCAATCAGTGTGTTCTGTAATAAGGAAAGTCTAAGGAGAGTCATAGGTGTGTATGTCTGTTTAAATTAAGGGAGAAAAGGAAATTCCCATCTTCCTTCCAGTTTCTCAGGGAAAGGCTTAACAAGAAGACAGTTTTTGAATGGACTCAAGGAAGGATTCAAGTAGAGGCTGGTGAACTCAGTCACTCTTCCCTCCTTTCCAGGTTACACTCTGAAGACTTGGATGTTGTCTACATAGTGTCTTTAACATCTTCATTACTTGCTGACTTCTCTTTTAAACATTTTATTTTGAAATAATTGTAGATTCACAGAAAGGTACAAAAAAAATAGTTTTTTGTACTATTTTTAGTACATACCTTAAACTCAGTTTTTCTCAATGGTAACATCTTGCATATCCATAGTAAAAAATATCAAACCAGAAAAATAACATTGGAGCAGTCTATAGTTTATTTAGATTTCACCAGTTTTACATGCACACACATATGAATGTGTGTGCATGTGAATGTATGTGTGTTAGTTCTGTGCAATTTCATCACATATGTAGTTTTGCATAACCACTAACACACACAAGATAGTGAATTGTCCCAACAGAGAACAATTCTCTATCTTTCCCTCTTTAAAGTCACCACCTTCCCCCACCCAGACCCTAACCCTAGCAAGCTCTAACTCTTCTCCATCTCGATAATTTTATTTCAAGAATATCATTGCTTTGGTTTATTAAAGCTGACAAAATACAATATACCAGAAATGGGTTGGCTTTTACAATAGGGACTTATTAACTTACAAATTTAGAGTTCTTATGCCTTGAAAAATGTCCACATGAAGGCGTAAACAAGATGATACAATCTCTGAAAAGTGGCTACTGGTGAGCGTGGGCTCCTCTGTCATATAGCCAGGTACATGGTGACATCTGCTGGTCCTTCTCCCCTGGGTGTCATTTCTTCCAACTTCTGGCTTCAGGGGCTTCTTCTCAGCTTCCCTGGGGCTTTTTCTGTGAGTGTCTCTTAATTTCATCTCTTAGCCTCTGTATGTGTTTTATCCTCTTGTAAAGGAATCCAATAAGAGGATTAAGCCCACCTTGAATAGGGCAGGTCAGATCTCAATTGAAATAACCTAATCAAAAGGTCCCTACCCACAATGATCTGTACCTACAGGGATGGATTAAAAGAACATGACCTTTTCTAGGGTACATACAACTTCAAATTACCACAGTTATGTAAATGAAATCATACAATATGTAACGTTTTGTAATAGGTGTTTTACATTTAGAATAATTCCCTTCATATCCATCCAAGTTGTTGCTTGCATTAACATTCTTTTCATTTTTATAGCTGCATAGTGTGCTATGTCATGGATGAATCCGAGATTTTAACCACTGACTCACTGAAGTTTTGGGTTACTTTAAGTGTTTTGGCTAATGTGAATAAAAGTGCTATGAACATCTGCATACAGGTTTTTACATGAACATGGGTTTTCATTTCTCTGGGATAAATGTCTAAGAGTGAAATTGCTGGGTCATATGATAAGTGCAAGTTTTTGTTTTATAAGAAACTGCCTAACTGTTTGCCTGAGTAGCTGTACCATTTTACATTCCCATGAGCAATATCTGAGTGATCTAGTTATTCCACATTCTCACCAGCACTTGGTGTTGTCACTGTTTTTTGCTTTATATTTTAACCATTCTGCTTGGTGTGTGATGGCATTTCATTTTGGCCTTAATGTGCATATCATTGATAGATAATAATGTTGAATGTCTTTTTATGTGCTCATTTGCCATTTGTAAATTGTCTTTGGTGAAATGTCTATTCATGGCTTTTGCCCACTTTCTATTTATATTATTGGTATCTCTGTATATTTGTTTTCACTGTTGAGCTCTAAAAGTTCTTTATATATTCTGAATCCAAGCCCTCTGTTGGATATGTGGTTTGCAAATATTTTCTCCCAGTCTGTAGTTTGTCTTTTTATCCTCTTCAAAGGGTCTTTGCAGAACGAATATCTCTTTTTTAAAATTGTGCTAACAAATATAAAACTCAAAATTTTGCATTTTACTATATTCAAGTTGCAATAATTACATGTACAGTGCTGTGCTATCATTACCACCATCTATAACCAAAACCTTCTTATCACCCAAAACAGAAACTCTGTACCTATTAAACATTAACTCCCTATTCCCCTAATCAGGCATATGGTTTTCAACTATTTCCTCCCATTCTGTCGATTGTCTAATATGTAAGAAATATATTTTACCAATTTCATTGTAAATTGATCTTTCATTTCTATTTTGGTTGTAAACTCGGAGGCTTAAGGTGGACAATTTGTTTACCTTATGGACTCTGTTTCTTATCTGCAAAATGGAAAAGATTTTATATAATCACCATGGATATACTATAATGATATTTTAATATTCTAGTGTTCACTAATTTTTTTTTACTAAATTGTCCAAATTAGGTACCACCCTAATTGGATTAAATGAAATAATTTAATTACAGCAAATGATTATATTTATCTGGTATAGCACATGCTTATTTATATCCCTTGAGTTCAGTACATTTACATTAATTTCAGAAAAAGAGAACAGATGGAGAGAAAGACTAAGTGGTAGTTTATGCCACGGAAGAAAAAGTCATGTTGTAAGTTATGTGAAAATGCATGGCAAGTCAAGGAGATAAGCTAAGATTAACAAATTGGATAATTAGTAAAGTGCTTTGGAGATAGAAAGTACCATATTTTGCAAGCACAGCATATTGTAATTATTAGCAGTATACTTGCAGGGATTTCAATTTGCTTATTTAAATTGCCTATTTCATAGTCAGAACTGTCAGTTAGAAGGCATGTAGAATAGTACAAATCATGTGACATGTAAATAAGATGCTTTCATTATGTATGTAGGAAAATTATAGCCTTAAGTTAAAATTCAAGGTTAGTGATTAAATGTGAGAAATTTTCCATTTCCCCCTCAAGAAAAATCTCTATATTTGATTTGTGCAAATGCACATATTGTAGAATATGATATGATAAATATTCTACAAGTCTCTGGAGGTTTCTAACATTGGGAAAAATGATCGCATATATTTACATTTAGCTTTTGAAAAGACTATTTTGTGCGTTATTCTTTAAAAGATAGAAAAGATTTAGAAGATTATCAAATTAATTAGGTGAATGTGTCATGTAAATAAATTGTGATAATTTCTATGAAATGAGCTAACAAATATCCTCTTATAATGTTGAGTGTTTGCTGAATGGTGTGTAATCTAAATTCAATTTATCATTTATTATTAAGTTCAAAACAGGGTTTATCGAAAGTCTATCCTTCCAACCTAACAAAGTACCATGTCGCTTACTTTCAAACACAATCTTCTAGAATCCATATATATATTTAGAATATTTTGTCTTTATTTCAATTTTACATTACATGTTATTTACATCACAATAGCATATTTTTATTTGCTCTAGTTGAATGAGTAGCTCACTTTTCTCTCTTTCAATTTCCTTAGCAATGAAAACAACAAGCTAATTTCTCTTCTCTGGGTGTTTTTATAAAATACATGAATATTTTCCTCCAGTATTACCATCCTTCTAAATAATGATTTTCTTTTACCTGCCAGAAAATAAATGAGCAAATATTATGTTAATATTCTCTTCTGTACTTGTGATAAACTTTAATTATCAGGAGATAAACCAGACTTGCATTTCTCATGATTTTAAACTGATATTCAATATGTTAAGAGAATTGGTATGTACTATTAAAATGAGGCTTAGTATGCAAGAAAGTTTGAACAATTCCTTTTTATTTTTTGTTACTCAGTATTTCTCATGCAGAGTTAAGTTTTTGGTAAATGACATCGGCCTACAAATTCTGCATTATGACATTACAATTTTAATTGAATTAATATATTTTAGTTCCAAGATTAAAAGATATTGAGGGTGGGCCTCGGTGGCTCAGCAGGCAGAATTCTCGCTTGCTGTGCCAGAGGCCTGGTTTTGATTCCTGGTGCCTGCCTGTGCAAAAAAAATAAAAATAAAGATTTTGGGAACATCTTGCGAAGGATGTGTTCTGAAGGATCTACTTCCCTCTATTCATCTATTTATTCATCTTTGCCCATGTTTCAAAGCCTTCAAGGTTTATTAAACCTATAAGATAAATCTGATTTTCTTTAAGTATCTTAAAGGCTTTCTATGATTAGGGCCAATGTTATCTCCCTACACTTCAGCAACACCCCATCCCCACCACCCCCCAACGCGGAAACGAAAACAAAGCCGATGGCCTTCCCTAACGCTGAAGCTCCGTTGTGAATGCCCTTCTGTCCCAGCCTCCTTTCCTTCCCAGACTTCCCTTTTATCACTGGGTAATTCCCTAATCCTCTTTTAAAACTCAAGTAACACAAGAGCCTTCACAACTTCTCTGGACACATTCCAAGCTGCCTTAGGTAGATATGGTGCCTAAATACCTATCCTTTCTCCTAAAATAAAATCCAACATATTTTATGGCCTGCAAAGTCATCATGATCTAGTCTTTGCTTTGATTCCAGGCTCTTCCTCTTCTGCTTTCTCCTCTGTTCCCTAAACAACAAATGTATTTAACTTTTCTTGATCCCTTGACTGTGCTAAGCTTAGAAAATCCATGCACCCCTCTTTCTGCTTGGATCATTCTTTTCCAACCTCTCTCATCCTTTATGTAGCAAACCGTTTCCTGCTGTCTCCAATTTCTCCCCTTTCATTCTCTCTTGAACCCACTCCGGTTAGGCTTTGGCCCCAAATACTCCGCTGTAAATGGAATAATATTGTAGGTCAGTCACTGACATTTCTGTTGCTGAGCTCAGTCACCTACTCCTTCTCAGTCCCATCTACTGGTTCCTGCTTTTGCTCTGAATTTTAAGCACTGGAGAGACTCAGGTCTCAGCCCTTGAAACTATTCCCTTTCCTGCCTACATTCATTCCTTTGGTGATCCCCTCCAGTCTCATGGCTTTAAATACTGTCTCAAAGCTTATGATTCCCAAAATTATATTCTCTGTCTGGACCTATTTTCTGACACCTAGACTTATGTATGCAACTGTCAATCTGCCATCTCTTCCTGGATATGCAATAAGCAGGGCTGATAACTAGTCATTCTGGTTGCTAAATTTGTAAAAAGCCTACAATTCTCCTTATTAGATTTCAAAAAGCCCTGAGCATTTGAGTGAGTCCTCTCTGCCACCTCAGACATCCCAGTCCTTGCTCTTGACAGCCCATAATCTAAAAATGGATGTATTAATCCCTGGATATAGCAAAGACACTCTGCTGGACTTTGTCTCCAGCTCTCTGACCCCTTTCCGATCTTTAATGCCTATGCCTTACCTATGTACATATTTACCTTCTCAGGTAGGCCTTTCCTGAGTTCTCAACTGCAGCCATTCTCCAGTACCCACGTACGCACACATACACACACACATATTTTCTAATCTTCCTAAGTGTTTAATTTTTCTCTTTGTCGTCTCTCATCTAATAGCTAAATATTTTATTTATCTTGCTTGTTGTATCCCAGAAGCAAGAGGGTGGGAATTATGCTTTGTGTGCTGCTTAGGAGTTAGTAAGTACTCAATAAATATATCTTTGTGAATGAATGAAAGAATGAATCCTCATGTAGCTGTCTCCTTCTCCTCATTCAGCTAACAATTCCAATATCAAGTCCTAGATGAAATATTCCCTAACCATCCTAGATAAGGCAGCTAACCGCCTAGTCACTTCTACCACATTACCCTGTGTTTATCAATTATGTGGCATATGCCAAAAACTGAAAATCCTTATTTATCCATTTATATGTTTATTTTTGTTGTTTTATCCTAGAACATAAGCTTCTTGCTAAGGCAAACTGCCTTGTACTTGATTGCATACCCAGAATATTTGTTTGTCATAAAATAAGCATTTAATAGATATTTTTGATTTATTAAGTGCCTGACCAGTTTTATGGACCATATTTTTAGATATCTGCTTCATTAATGATGGGGACCCTGATTTTTGTTCGCCAATGTTAAGCAAATTACCTGGGCCAGAGAAGATATAGATATAGATATAGATATAGATATAGATATAGATATAGATATAGATATAGATATAGATACAGATATAGTTTGCGGTTTGAAGATGTATGCGCCCCAGTAAAACAAGTTCTTAAATTTAATCCATTCCTGTGGGTGTAAACCCCATTGTAGGTAGGATCTTTCGATGAGTTTACTTCAGTTAAGGTGTGTCCCATATCAACCAATATGGGTCTTAATCCCATTACTTGGGGTTCTTAATAAAAGAATGAAATTCAGACACAGAGGAGAAAGTCACAGAAGCAAGAACCTGAAATCAACAAAACCCAGAAGAGAGTGAGGAGCCTAGCAGATGCCACTAAGTACCTTCCCTTGTTACAGAGGAGCCAAGGATTGCTGGCAGCTGGTCTCACAGTACCATGGTCTTTGGACAGAAACCATTGCCTTGTTAATGCCTTAATTTGGACTTCTGTTTAGCCTCAAAACCGTAAGGTAATAAACTCATATTGTTTAAACCAATCCATTTCATGGTATTTTCTTGAGCAACTTAGGAAACTAAAACAAATTTTGGTACCAGGAGAGTGGGGTGCTGCTATTGCAAGTACCAAAAATGTGGAAATGGCTTTGGAATTGAGTAATGGCTAGGGGCTGGAAGAACAGTGAGGTTCTTGATAGAAAAAAGCCTAGATTTCCTTGAAGAGACCCTTGGTAGAAATATGAGTGCTAAAGGAAATTTCAATGAGAATTTAGAAGAAAATGACAGACATGTCATTGGAAACTGGAGGAAAGGCAATCCTTGTTTTAAAGTGGGAGAGAACTTGGCAAAATTGAGTTCTGATGTAAGATGGAAGGCAGAACATGAAAGTGATAGGTTTGGATATTCAGCTGCAAAGATTTTCAAGCTAAATATGCAGCCCGATTGCTCCTTGAAGCTTATGGTAAAATGCAAGAGGAAAGGCATACTGCTGAGAACTGAACTCCTGGGCACAACGAAACAGAAATTGAAGGTGTGGAAAATTCTGAGCCTCTGTAAAGTGAGACCCCAGAGAATAGTGCCCCATGTGAGGGTTTAACTGAGAATGGAAACAGTATTTACCTGATGTGTGTGTGTGTGTGTTTATTTATTAAGCACATGAGCATAACAAAGTTTTATCAATATTATAAAGCATACATTTTATAATCCTGTTAAGCAGGAATTATTATTCCCATTTTACAGATAAGGAAATTGAGGATGCTAAAGTTTGGGTCATTTTCCCATGTTCATTTAGCTAGGAGATGACAGATTCAGGGTCCAATATTTGAATACAAAGTACTTCTCATTCATTCTTTATAAATATCACTAGATAATTAAACTTTCCGCCTGCATTTATATAAAAGTATTTTAAGAATTAACACATTTAAAATAGGTGCTTATACTTCTAATATGTCCCATTTCAAAAGAAAAGAGACAATACTTATAGTTTTGGATAAAATTATACTATTGTGTTGAATATCTAATTCATGCCTGGAACTACTGTATATAAATATAAAATATTACAGTTACTCAAAATGGAGAAATAAATTTCAAATTTCAAAAAGCATAATGAACTCTTTTATAATAAAAAAAGAAATAGATTCAGTGAGCAGGGAAATTCATTTGGGTAATACTAAAAATATACAGATTAAAAGGGAAAAGCCTTAAAATTTAGGTAAGCAAAAGGAATTGACATAAAAGGAAGAATGATTGTAGAAGATGAAGAAGGGAGTTTACTGAAAGCTGTTCTCCCATCACCATGTAGTAGAGTGGGTGGAGAATGAGTATGGACTAGGGGTGCTAAGGTCTCATTATCTTTTTCCCTCTTGAGAGACTTAACTGTTGCAAAGATCAAGTGTTTTCACAAGCTGGACTTTGCCATTACTCAAAACCCTGCTGTTTGCAAGATAGCTTGTGTTTCCAAACGCCATCAGCCATTCATTAGAGTGACAGGGCTCAGGGAAATACAGGCCCATGTGTGTGGCTTTCAGGGCAAGCTAACAGGTAAATAATGCTTGGTTCTACTGGCTGAAATCTTTACTCATAACTAAGAGATCAGTTCATTTAAACTGGAAGAAAAACAGCAGTTACAGACAGGAAAAACTATGGAAGGAAAGTAGAATAAAAACAGAGTTGCTCATTGTAAAAGGTTCTGATTTTTATAGCTTTTTCAATAATGGCACATCTTTCATAATTAATTCTACAGTTATACTCCACACCTCTAAATTAGAACTAGAGAGTGTTATAGATTGAATCATGCCCCCCACAAAGACACTTTCAATTCTTAATGCCAGGTCCTGTGCATGTGAACCAATATCTGAATGAGAGATGCTATTTATAAATAGGATCTCTGAAGATGCAATTACTTAAGTGAGGTCAAACTGAATCAGGGCAGATCTTAATCCAGTATGTCTGGAGTCCTCACAAACAGGAAATCTGGACACAGTCAGAAGGAGATAGATGAGGAGAGAGAGGGCCATGTGATGAAGATGGAGACTGAATTATGAATTGGCAGCAAGCTACCAGCAAAATGCTACAGCCTTCAGGAAAACCATGATGCTGCCGACACTTCAATTTAGGGATTGAATAATGTTCCCCACAAAATGCATGCTCAGGTCCCAATCCCTGGTCCTGGACACATTATAATTAGAATCTCTCAAAGATGTTAACTCAGAGTGTGACCTAACAAACAGTTTACACTTTAATCCCAATTACTGAAGTCCTTTATAAATAGAATGAAATTCATTGAGAAAAGAAGCCACATGGAGGAACCAGAACTGGAGGCCAATGGGATCCAGAAAAAAAAGGGGAAGATAGCACCATATCCATTGCCCAGTAAAGGATCAGCCAAGAAACCCCAAAGACTGCTGTCCAGCCAAAAGCTACTGACCTGGAAGAAGAAGACTTCTAGCCTCTGAAACTAGGAGTCAGTAAATTCCTGCCAATCCATTGAATGATATTTGTTTTAGAAATTCGAAACTAAAACAGATTTTTTTGTGTGTGTGACTTCTACCCTCCCAAATTGTGAGACAATAAATTTCTCCTATTTAAGCTAACCAGTCTGCGGTGCTTTGTTACAGAAGCCCTGGAAAACTAAGATACAGCATTAAATTTCCTTTTGATTATGGTTGCCCATTCACCATATATTGTAATAGAAAAGAAACTGGTGTTTGCCTTCTGCAATCATCTACTGCTGATATCTTACCCAACCTATGAACAGATGGTACATAGCTTTTTTTTTAAGTAGAATACACAATATATTTCAAAGCCAAATATTTTTGCACTGTTTCTATCCAGTTACATCCATGTCCCTACTCTTATTCATCAGGGCAAATAATTTGGAAACATTGCGTTTAGAATTTCCTACATATAATTTCCATAGGTAAAAGAACTTACTCTTTAACCAGGAGAAAAAAACAAAAATATGGAAATAAAGAATCAAAGTCCTAGACAATCTTTAAACATGCATTTAATGGCAGTAATCTCCTCCCCCCAAACTTTTCTGCAGCTGAAGTCTGAAAATATTTTATATTCTTACTTAAATATATTTAAAACCATGAAAAAATTTCTAGGGCAGTTGTACCATTTTGCATTCCCACCGACAGTGGATAGGTGTGCCTCTTTCTCCACATCCTCTCCAGAACATGTAATTTTTTTTTTTTTTATGATGGCCATTCTACTGCATATGAGATGATATCACCATGTGGTTTTGATTTACATTTTCCTAATAGCCAGGGAAGTTGAGCATGTTTGCATGTGCCTTTTTGCCATTTGTATTTCCTCTTCTAGGTAGTGACTGCTCATGTCTTTTGCCCATTTAAGAATTTTTTTTTTTTTGTCTTTTTGTTGTTAAGTTGAAGAATCTCTTTATATATGCTGGATACTAAACCTTTGTTTGATATGTGGTTCCAAATATTTTTTTCCCAATGCGTAGGCTGCCTTTTTTACTTTCCTGACAAAGTCCTTTGATGCACAAAAGTGACTAGTTTGAGGAGATCCTATTTATTTATTTATTTTCAATGCTAGTGCTTTGGGTGTAAAGTCTAGGAAACTGCCTCATTTTACAAGATTTATAAGATATTTCCCTACATTTTCTACTAAAAGTTTTGTGGTCTTAGCTATAATGTTTGGGTCTTTAATCCATTTTGAGTTATTTTTGTATACACTGTGAGACATAGATACTCTTTCACTCTTTTGAATATGGATATCCTGTTCTCCAAACATCATTTATTGAAGAGGCTGCTCTGTCCCAGGTGGGTTGGCTTGACTGCATTATCAAAGATCAATTTCATCAGCTGATGAAATGGTCTATTTCTGAACACTCAATTTGATTTCATTGGTTAGTATATCTATCCTTATGCCAGTACCATGCTGTTTTGACCACTGTAGCCTTGTAATAGGCTTTAAAGCCAGTATTGTGAGACTTTCCACTTCATCTTTCTCTCTCAAGATGTTTTTTGGCTATTTGGAACACCCTGGCCTTCCAAATAAATTTGTTTATTGTTTTTTCTGTTTCTGAAAAGTATGTCGTTAGGATTTTAATTGGTATTGCATTGAATCTGGAAATCGATTTGGACAGAATTGACATTTAACTATAGTTAGTCTTCCAATCCATGAACACAGTATGCCCTTCCATTTACTTAGGTCTTCCATTATTTCTTTCAGCAATTTCTTATATATTTCTGTATATAGGTCTTTTGTATCCTTAGTTAAATTTATTCCTAAATATTTTATTCTTTAGGTTGCTATTATAAATGGAATTTTTTTCATGATTTCCTCCTCAGATTGCTAATCACTAGTGTAAAGAAACACTACTGATTTTGGGGTGTTGATCTTGTACCCTGCCATTTTGCTGTACTCACTTATTAACTGTAGTAGCTTTATTGTAGATTCTTTGGAATTTTTAATATGTAGTATCATCTCATCTGTAAACAGTGAGAGTTTTACTTCTTCCTTTCCAATTTGTACACATTTTATCTCTTTTTTCTTGTCTAATTGCTCTGACTAGAACTTCCAGCACAATTTTGAATAACAATGGAGACAGTAGGAATCCCTGTCTTGTTCCTGATCTTAGAGGGAAAGCTTTCAGTTTTTCCCTATTGAGGATGATTTTAGTTGTGGATTTTTCATATATTCCCTTTATCATGTTGAGGAAGTTCCCTTCTATTCCTATCCTTTGGAATATTTTCATCAAGAAAGGATGTTGAATTTTGTCAAATGTGTTTTCTGTATCAATCGAGATGAACCTACGATTTTTTCTGCTTTGACTTATTGATATGGGGTATTACAACTATTGCTTTTCTTATGTTGAACTGGCCTTCCACAACTGGAATAAATCCCACTTGGTCATGGTGTATAATTCTTTTAATGTGCTGCTGGATTTGATTTGCAAGTATTTTATTGAGCATTTTGCCCATATATTCATTAAAGAGATTGGTTTGTGTTCTAGTTTGCTAGCTACCAGAATGCAATATACCAGAAACAGAATGGCTTTTAAAAGGGGGAATTTAATAAGTTGCTAGTTTACAGTTCTAAGGTCGAGAAAATGTCACAATTAAAACAAGTCTATAGAAATGTCCAATCAAAGGCATCCATCCAGGGAAAGACACCTTGGTTCAAGAAGGCCGATGAAGTTCAGGGTTTCTCTCTCAAGTGAGAAGGGCACATGGCCAACACAGTCAGAGTTTCTCTCTCATCTGGAAAGGCACATGGTGAACACAGTCAGGGTTCCTCTCTCATCTGTAACGGCACATGACAAACACGGCATCATCTAACTTTTTCTCCTGGCTTCCTGTTTCATGAAACTCCCTGGGAGGCATTTTCCTTCTTCATCTCCAAAGGTCGCTGGCTGGCGGACTCTGCTTCTCGTGGCTATGTCATTCTGCTCTGCTCTCTCTGAATCTCTCATTCTCCAAAATGTTTCCTCTTTTATAGGACACCAGAAACTTATCAAGACCCACTCAAATGGATGGAGAGATGCCTCCGGCTAGTCCTGTTTAAGAACCACTCTTGATTATATCTCATCTCCAGGGAGATGATCTGATTACAGTTTCAAACATACAGTATTGAACAGGGATTATTCCACCTTTATGAAATGGGATTTAGATTAAAACATGGCTTTTCTAGGGGACATATATCCTTTCAAACCAGCACAGTCTGTAATTTTATTTCTTCTAGTATATTTGTCTGGTTTGCTATTTGAGTGATGCTGGCTTCATAGAATGGGTTAGGTAGCTTTCTCTCCTCTTCAAATTTTTTGAAGGGTTTGAGCAAGATTGGCACTAATTCTTTCTTGAATGTTTGCTAGAATTCACATATGAAGCCATCTGGTCCTGGACTTTTCTTTTTTTGGAGCTTCTTGATGACTAATTCAATCCCTTTACTTGTGATTGGTTTGTTGAGTTCATCTGTTTCCTATTTCTTCTCAAGTCAATGTTGGTTGCTCATTCCTTTCTGGGAATTAGTCCATTTCATCTGCATTATCTAGTTTATTAGCATATAGTTATTCATAGTATCCTGTCATTGCATGCTTTATTTCTGCAGGGTCAGTGGTTATGTCTGCTTTTCCATTTATATTTTATTTACTTGCATCATCTCTTTTTTTTCAGTCAAACTAGCTGAGGTCCATGGATTTTATTGATTTTCTCAGGAACCAACTCCTGGTTTTGTTGATTTTTTCTATTGTTTCCATATTCTCAATTTCATTTATTTCTGCTCTAATCTTCATTATTTCCTTTGTTTGCTTTGGGGTTAGTTTGTTGTTTTATTCTAGTTCTTCCAAGTGAACAGTTAACTCCTTGATTTTTGTTCTTAAGGCAGTAATTTCCCTCTCAGTACTGCCTTTGTTGTATCCCATAAATTTTGATATGTTGTGTTTTCATTTTTGTTTGCCTTGAGATATTTATTTATCTCTCTTGTGAATTCTTCCTTGGCCCACTAGTTATTTAAGATTGTGTGGTTTAGCCTCCACATATTTGTGAATTTTCTTGTCCTCTGCCTGTTATTGATTTCCATCTTCATTGCATTATGATCCTAGAAAGTGTTTTGTATGGTTACAATTTTTTAAAAATTTATTGAGACTTGTTTTGTGACCCAGGATATGCTCTGTCCTCGAGAATGATCCATGAGCACATACTGCTGCTGTAGGTTGTAATATTCTGTAAATATCTGTTAAGTCTAGTTCATTGATAGTATTCTTCAAAATCTAAGTTTCTTTATTATGATCTATCTGGATGTTCCATCCATTGGTGAAAGCAGGAAATTGATGTCTAACTATTATGGTAGAGGTGTCTACTTCTCCCTTCAGTGTTGTCATCATTTGCCTCATATATTTTGGAATACTCTGGCTCAGTGTAAAAATATTTATGATTACTATGTCTTCTTATTGAATTGTTCCTTTCATTAATACATAGTGTCCTTCTTTGACTCTTTTAATTGTTTTAT
The DNA here is from genome assembly GCA_004026745.1 of Myrmecophaga tridactyla. Classification (NCBI taxonomy): domain Eukaryota; kingdom Metazoa; phylum Chordata; class Mammalia; order Pilosa; family Myrmecophagidae; genus Myrmecophaga; species Myrmecophaga tridactyla. The sequence goes on along the minus strand of PVIY010011348.1, from coordinate 30,236 downwards.
ATCTGAAGTCTAATTTTTGAATATTAAAATAACTACTTCAGGTTAGCTATTTTCTAGTTGCATAAAATATCTTTTTCCAACCTTTAACTTTCAATTTATTTTTGTCCTTGGGTCTAAAGTGAGTCTCCTGTCAACAGCATATAGATGGGCCCTGTTTTTAAATCCTTTCTGCCAGTCTATATATTTTGATTGGGATTTTTAACCCATTAGCATTTAATGTTATTACTGTAAAGGCAGTATTTTGTTCTACCATTTTATCTTTTGGGTTTTATATACCATATCTTATTTTTTTCTCTTTTTACATTTACTGATTGTCTTTAACTCTAAGTCTTCTCCATACATCTCTCTCCTGCCTTTTCCTGTCTGTCTGTACTGCTCCCTTTAGTACTTCTTGCAGAGCCAATCTCTTAGTCACAAATTCTCTCAGTGATTGTTTGTCTGAAAATGTTTTAATCTTCCCCATATTTTCAAAGGACAATTTTTCTGGGTATAGAATTCTTAGTTGGAGGTTGTTTTTTTTTTAGAATCTTAACTATATCATATCAATGCCTTCTTGCCTCCATGGTTTCTGCTGAGAAATCCCTGTGTAGTCTTATTGAGCTTCCCTTGTATGTGATGGATTATTTTTTCTCTTGCTCCTTTGAAACTTCTCTTTGCCCTTGACATTTGAAACTTCTCTTTACCCTTGACATTTGACATAAAATTGTCTTGGAGAATGTTTATATGGATATATTCTGTTTAGGGTACACTGTACTTCTTGTATCTGTAATTTTATATCTTTTATAAGAGTTGGGGAATTTTCAATGATTATTTCCTCCATTAGTCTTTCTGTTTCTTTTCCCTTCTCTTTTCCTCTGGGAATTTCACAGCATGTATATTCATGCATATCATGTTATCATTCAATTCCCTGAGACCCTGCTCATTGTTTTCCATTCTTTTTCTTATATTTTCTTTTGTGTTGGATTTCAGATGTCCATTCCTTTAGTTCACTAATCCTTTCTTCTATTTCTTCAAATCTATTGTGTAGGTTTCCATTGTTTTATTCATCTCTTCTATTATGCCTTTCATTCCCATAAGTTCTATGACTTGTTTTTTAAACTTTTGAGTTCTTCTTTATGTTCATCCAAAGCCTTCTTTATATTCTCCTTGAACTCATTAATTTGATTTTTGACGAGATTTTGCATGAACATCCTGAATTATTTGTTTCAACTCCTGTATCTCATTTGAAGTGTTGGTTTGTTCCTTTGACTGGGCCATATCTTCAATTTTCCTGGTATGACTCATTATTTTTTGCTTATGTCCAGTCATTTGATTTCCTTAATTAGTTTATTCTGGAGGTTGTTTTCACTCTTTTACCTAGGGTTTTCTTGCTGGATGACTTTGTCCTCTATCTTTTCTTTTTTAAATTTGCATATGGGCAGGAGGCACCAGGGATCGAACTCCAGACCTCCAGCATGGCAGGTCGGAGCTCCGCCCGCTGAGCCATGGCAGCCACCCTCTATCTGTTCTTTGACATCCGGTTCAACTTATTCTAGACCTCTAGCACAGGTTCTGTTTAACTGAATAGAAATTTTCAGTTCTTGTTTTTCTGTTTCTTGCCACGCCTATATGGAACCTTTTTTATGAGGAGGGTCTCCTCAGATACTATTGAACTTAGTCAGATTTCCCAGACTGAGCAAGATCATGTCTCAGAAGGAAAGAATAGCCAGCATCAGTTTTCTCTGAGGATGAGACCTAGTAGTTTGTCAGACTTTATTATGAAACCTCTAGCCTCTGTACTTTTTCTATCCTGTTCATCATGTGGCACTTTTCTGCCCACAGCTTCTGGCCAGTGTAAAGTGATGCAATGCCTTTAATTTTAGCAGGCTCTCCCTGTCAGGAGCATGGTTGAGACAGAGGCTGCAGTAGCAGGAAGGATTTGATTCCTTCTGTTTTCCAGCCCCTGGGGCCTGAATTCCTTGCAAGAGAGCCTCCACTTGAGCTGGGTCCTTCCCACCTTTTCTTGGGGAAGTATGCCCTTTATGGAAGTAACCACTTTCATCTGACTAGATACTTCGTCTCTCAGATATGCCTTAGTTCTGTTCTTGCCTGAAGCAGTGCTGAAGCCTGAGAAGCTTGTGGTTCTATATAATGAGCTATTAAGAGGTTAAAAAAGAAAGCAAAAACCTTTTTAGAGCTGGACCTCCCCCCTTCCCAGGTCAGGCATCAAGAGCTTGAGTTGGAATGTGACTCTATGTATCCCAAAGCTCTATGTGTCTCCTTTTCTTGTTGCTCAGCCCTTTTCCAGTATTTTGTGCTGGAAAAAAAAGCCTCTATTGTTGTTTTTTTCCATTAGCCCCACCCCCTTACTGCTGGGTTGAAAACTCCTGGTTCCTTTAGTGCTTATTCCGAGTTTATCTGTGCTCTGGTCCTGTTTTCAGTAGTCAGAATTTATTACTTCCACAACTGGAGCTTTGTTGAGCTAAGCGTTTGCTACTGCTAAAGTCTGTTTCCTTTCCTATTGGGGAACAGGCCTGCTGTGCCATGGAGGAGGGGCACCAACCTCTGTAACTTGTGAGACTTACAGTTCTATGTGGGATCTCAGCCATTCTACCCCTTCCAGACTTGTGTATACTGTGTGCCCAGTCACTGATATCCCCCAGTTCCTGGATATTTACTAGCTGTTCTGAAGGATGAACTAAATTCCATGTCTCGCTATGCCACCATCTTGCCTTATCTTGCGTAGCTTTTTTAATCCACCATACAGAGGTGACCATATAATTAACTGTCCAATAGAGAACCCTATTTGGGGGCAGAACAAATGCTAAGGTAGATGCAACAGTAAGAAATCTAAAGTAGGACTATCCTGGGCAAATTAAAATATAAAATTTTAATATTATTTTATATTAATAATATAAATAATATTATATTATTTATATTACTGTGCAATGTCATAACTATACATTCAAAAGGAGAACATGCTTAAGTCACATTCATAGTTATGGTTTTAAATTTGCATTAGATACTGTATTTTATCGGATGCTGTATTGGTTACTTTGCACTAGATACTATAATTTCTTCAACATAATTCTCTATATACCTCCCTTCCTGTTTCAGTAATCACACCCCTCTTCATGCTTTTAAATATTTGAATGAACTTCTGTTATTTGGACATGTAAATGACACTGTCTCCAGAAATTTCTGGTTAGACCACAATAATACAAGGAATTAAGATGGATGCAGGTCTTAAAATTCATAAGCCATACTTTCTTATTTTATTAAAGTGAAAACAAGTTTAGAGGCATCAAGTTCTTCCCTAAGGTCACACTGCTACCTATTTAATGGCAAATCTTTTTTTTTCAACTGCTTCTTTAGCAACGTATAGACAGCAAAAAATTTCCCATTGTCACCACTTTCTTGCATGTAAATTACTGATATTTATTACATTTGCAATATTGTTGCACCAACACCACCATCTAGTACCAAAACCTTTTCATCAACCCAAAGAGAAATGCTGTACTCATTAAGTAATAGCTTCTCATTCCACCACGCTCCAGCCTCAGGTAACTTATAATCTACTTTCTGTCTATGAATTTTATTTTTCTAAGTATTTCATGTAAATGAAATGCTTTAATACTTGTTCTTTTGTGTCTGATTTATTTAACTCAACATGATGTCATCAAAGTTCATCCATTTCTATCAACTTTTTAAATTTTTTATAGTATAACATATATAGGAAATGAATAAATAAAAAAGCAATAGTTTTCAAAGCACTCTTCAAAAAGTAGTTACAGGACAGATGCCAGAGTTTGTCATGGGTTGCCATATGATCTTCTAATATTTTTTCCTTCTAGCTGCTCCAGAATATAGGAGGCTAGAGGACTTAAATATCTTTTTTTATCATCACAATCAACTTTTTTTCTTTCTTTTTTTGTGAAAAATAACATGTACAAAAAGCCTATAAATTTCAAAGCACAGCACCACAATTAGTTGTAGAACATATTTTAGAGTTTCACATGGGTTACAATTTCACAATTTTAGGTTTTTACTTCTAGCTGCTCTAAGATACTGGAGACTAAATATATATATCAATTTAAAATTCAGCATTCTTATTCATGTGTTAAATCTGATCTTCACTGTAAAACTCCATCATCACCTTTGATCTTTCCATCCCTTTCTTTAGGGGTATTTGGGCTATGGAAATTCTAAATTTTTTATATTGGAAGGGTCTGTCACTAATATGGGGCAAGGAGATGGAACTATCTGATGTTCTGGAGAGGCTGGACTAGGTTTCAGGACTTATCTGGACCAGGGACCCATCTGGTGGTTGTAGGTTTCTGGAAAGTTATTCTAAGCATGGGACCCTTGTGGAATCTTCTATATTGCCCTTGGTGTTCTTTAGAATTGGCTGGAATGGTCCTGGTTGGGGGTTGGCAGGTTATGATAGGTAGCAAGGTCTACCTGAAGCTTGCATAAGTGCAACCTCCAGAGTAGCCTCTCAACTCTATCTGAACTCTCTCTGCCACTATTAATTACACTTCTCTTCCCCCTTTTGGTTAGGATGGAATTGTTGATCCCACAGTGCCAGGTCTGGATTCATCCCTGGGATTCATCTCCCACGTCACCAGGGTGACTTTTGTCCCAAGTAGGGAGGAAGACAATGATTTCATTTGCAGAGTTGGGCTTAGAGAGATTGAGGCCTCAATAGAGCAACAAAAGAAGTCCTCCAGAAGTAACTCTTAGGCATTCCTATAGGTAGTATAAGCTTCTCTGCTACCTGTATAAGCTTCACAAGGTAAGCCTCATGATCAAGAGCATGGCCTATTGATTTGGGCATCCCTAAAGTTTGACACAATATCAGGGAATTCCCTGATGGTAATGGAAGCCCAACAAACTCCAAACAGAATGTATCCAAATAGGCCTTCCCCAAGGCCCATACTAATCAGTCTGACAAATGTTGAAGAAAAGCAGAAAACCCTGAAAGCAGCAAGAGAAAAACAATCTACTACATACAAGGGAAACCAAATAAGACTGAGTTCAGACTACTCAACTAGCATCCTGGAGGTGAAAAGCCAGTGGTTTGACATATTCAAGATCTTGAAAGAGAAAAACTTCCAGTCAAAAATTCTGTACCCAGACAAATTGTCTTTCAAAATTGAGGGAGAGATTCTGGCTTCTTTGATTTGTATATTTATGTCCTTTTTGAGGTTGAGAAGTTTTCCCCTATTATACCCTCAACTACCCTTCAGAGCCCTTCACTCCTCTCTTCTCCTTCTGGGACATCAATGATTCTTATATTTGTATGCTTTGTTTTGTCTGTCATTTCCCGGGGATCCAATTCAATTTTTTTCTTTTCTTTTTTTTTTTTTGCCATTTTCTGTTTGTCTTCAAAATCAGTTATCCTCTATATCACTTTTTTTTCTTCTGTCTATTCAAATCTTGTGTTGTGTGCCTCTAGTATGTTTTTTATTTGGCCAACAGAGTCTTCAATCTCTGCTATTTTTCTATTTATTCTTTCAAATTCCTCCTTATGCTCTTCTACTGTTTTCTTGATCTTCTTTATGTCATTTGCTATCCCACTTATTTTATTAAATAGTGTTGTATAAATATCTTTGATTAGTTGTTCCAATGTCTGTGTCTCTGGTGTTTTAATTTGGTCATTAGGTAGGGCTATGTCTGTCTGCATTGTGATATATTTAGTGATCTTCTGCTGTCTTTGTGGCATGTAAATATCTTGATTGATTTACTTTGGGATTTGATTTCTTTCAGTGGTCTAAGGCCTTGTGTTTGCGGGATGGGTGTACAGTAGGGAGCAGGGCACAGGGTGGGACACTCAGTGAGGTGATTTGTCTTAGGGAAGGTTTAAGTGCAGGTTGGGGATGTTATGCTAATGCTTGTGAATGTGGGTACCCAGCAGCCAGGGAGGATGTAGCTGTATGGTGCACTGGTCTGGGTGGCATAACCCTGGTCTAAGGCAGAGGGCCCTTTGTGCGTATGCCTATAGTTGTGGTAGCAGGTTGGCATTATGTGTTCATGGACCGGGGGCAGATGTGACCCAGCTGTGCAGATCACCCCTTTCTCAGAGCTGGGAAGTGAAGCTGAGGGTCGTGTACATGCACAGTTCTAGGACTGCTGTAAAGTACAGTTCCCAGAGCTGAATGATGTGATTGGGGGCCTGGGTGTATGCGTGGGCATAGGAGTGCCATAAACTGGTGTGCAGAGCTCAGGGGGAGTGGGGTGAGGCTGTGTGACAATATGGGCAGAGGGGCAGGGGTAGCCTAGGTATGGAGGTTAGTGCCTGCATCCTTTATGCACTGGCAACAGCCTGCAGGAAACAGGGTGGGGGAAGCAGTACTCTGGAGGGGTGCAGGAGAAGTGGTTTGGGCTGCAGTTAGGGTGGGAGCATGGGGCAGGTATGTGCAGTGGTGGATGATGGGGTGGGAGTGTCTGGAGTGCAGAGAATGGGAGCAAGTGACAGGATTTGGGTGTGTGAGTTGCCGGTCAAAGGGCTGCACTGGTGAGCATAGTGTGCCCAATGAATGTGGTCTGTCTTATTTCCTAGTCCCCCATTCCCATTCGTGTACTCCTGTGGGCTCCTTGCCTCCATGCCAGGCTCCAGCTTTCTCCTGCTCATTTCCTCAGCCTCTGCACTCAGGTCTGCCCCATGTGGTGCAGAAGGCTCTCCCAGGTCAGCTGCGCTCCTGAATCGCCACCTCAGTGAACCTCCTGTCCCTTCTCTAACTCTTCTTTGGAGCAGGGCTAATCTCAAGCTACTCTATTCAGCCTTCTTCCTGGAAGTCTTCAAAGTTTATCCATTTTTGACAGTGCCTTTACTAGAGAGTTTTCTAAACTACTATCATTGATCCATGAAGCCAAGAGCTCAAATGGATGAATCACACTCTGATTTTACAGAAAAGCACCCAAGTTAAGCTTCCAATTATCATTTTTGATGTAGAATAAATTTTCAAGGAATTTGTTCACTGGAAAAGACAATTAGACTGCTGAGTCTTTGTGGGTGAAATTTGTCCTGAAGCAACGTTATTTTGTAGCTACTCATTTGATTATAAAACAAAAAAGATTTTGCCATTATATCAAGGGATCAGATGTTTACATTAATTTAAATGTTCCTGAAACAATAATATTAAAATAGTGACCCAAAATCTAGCAACACATTTTCTATAATGAAAATCAAAACGTGATTTATAATAGCATCTACTTTTACTTCAAATAATTAGCTAGAATAATTTTGCTCCTTCTAAGTACTTTGTCTAACTCTTGAAACAGTTCTAAAATTACCTTGTTTTAACACACTTGATTTCAACCATAGTTAATGGTGAAGTTTAGCCAAATTCTCCACATCGTTGCAGATTTCAAATAGAAAATTTAGAATGACAATAAAATGCAGGAATGAGAAATAATAGACAACTTGGAAAATAAGGCCAGTTTGGAATGTGATCTGTAACTTTCAGAGTAAAGATGAATTTTCCTAAATGCAGTAATGTTATGGTTCCTTTTGACCTCTTATAGAATTATCTGAAATGACAAGAGTACAGTGCAATTTGTATAGTCTTTATTATGATTACTCATATACAACATAACATTTCTGATTTTATCCATTTTCAAATATATAATTTAGTGATGTTAATTATATTCACAATATTGTGCTACCATCACTATCTTCTATTAGCAGAACTTTCCCATTACCTCAAAAGAAACTCTGTACCAATTAATCACTCCTCATTCCCCATCCCCACCCATGCCCCTGGTAGCTGGCAGTCTAATTTGTGACCCCCTAAATTTGTGTATTCCAATTATTTATATAAATGAGATCGTGCAATATTTGTTCTTTTGTGTCTAGCTCATTTCACTCAGTATGATGGCTTCGAGGTTATCCATGTTATAGCATGTATCAGAATTTCATTCCCTCTTACAAGTAAATATATTCCATTGTGTATATATATATATATACACACCATATTTTGTTTATTTTCATTCATTGAGGGACTTGGGTTGCTTCCCCTTTAGACTATTATGAATAATGTTGCTATGAATATTTATATCTGTTGGAGTCCCTGCTTTGAATTATCTGGGGTATAAACCTAGGAAATGGGATAGCCAGATCATATGGTAATTCTATGCTTAACTCTCTGAGGAACCAACATTGCTTTCTACAGCAGCTGCACATTTTACATTGCCCACAACAATGCATAAGGGTTCCTATTCCTCTGCTTCCTCACCAACATTTCTTATTTTCCATGTTTAAAATAACAACCATTTTGGTGTGTGTGAAATGTTATTAAACCATGGTTTTGATTTGCAGTTTCTATTAGCTAAGATGTTAAGCATCTTTTCAAGTGTTTAATGGCGTTTTTTATATCTTTGTTGGAGAAATTTTTATTTGAGTCCTTCACCCAGTTTTTAACGGGGTTGTTTGTCTTTTTGTTGTTGAGTTATAGGAGTTCTCATAACTCCTATAGGGACATTAAACCCTTATCAGATATTTGCTTTCCAAGAATAGCTCTATGAATCTGTAAGTTGTCTTTTCATCTTCTTGACATACACAAAAAAAGGGTTTTAATTTTGATGAGCTCCAATTTATCTTTTTTCTTTTGTTGCTTGTGATTTTTGGGTAAAGTCTAAGACTTATTACCTAATATAAAGTCTTGAAGATATCCCCCTATGTTTTCTTCTAGAAATTTTATTTTTTAGTTTGTGTATTTAAATCTTTGATCCATTTTTAGTTAATTTTGCATAAGGTGTGAGGTACGTGTCCACTTTCATTCTTTCGCATGTGAGGATCCAGCTTTGCCTTTGTTGAAGGGTCTGTTCTTTCCCCCAGTGTGTGGACTTGGCACCGTTAGTCAAAATCAATTGGCACTCTTCCTAGGTGCTCAGCAAGAAAAAGTTTCCTTTCAGTCCAGTGTAAGGATTGTGAAACTCAAAGGTGAACAGCCAGATGAATTCCATTCTGGCCTTTCTCAGGCTTATGTTGAGCTACAGATGAAATCTGATAGTTAAGGAAGCTGTATATAACAACAGCCATGAAAATTGAAGTTGATGGTGATCAGAAAGCTATTATAATCTTTGATTCCATTCCTCAACTGAAATCTTTCCAGAAAAATCTATGCCTGGCTAGTAGATGAAGACAAGAAAAAGTTCAGCAGAAAGCATGCTATCTTTATTGGTCAGAAGCAAATTCTACCTAAACCAACTTGATAAAGCTATGCAAAACATAAACAAAAGCATTCCAGAAGTTATATTTTGATAGTTGAATGTGATGCATTCCTTGAAGATTTGGTCTTCCCAAGTGAAATTGTGGGAAGAGAATCCCACATAAACCTGGATTGTAGCCAGCTTATAAAGGTTCATTTGAACAAAGCACCGCAGAACAGTGGACTTTTTTCCTATGTGTATAAGAAGCAAGGATGTTAATTGTGAATTTCCAGAGTTTCAAATGTAAGCAAAAATGACTAAAGTATCATTCTAAAAAAAAAAAAATCAATTGGTCATTGGTATGGGTGTTTATTTATGAAATCTCATTTCTATTCCATCGGTCTATATGTCTGTCCTTGTGCCAGTATCATACTGTTTTGATTACATTAACTTTTAATAAATTTTGAAACCAGTAAGTGTGTGTCCTTCAACTTTTGTTTTTAGATGTTTTTGACATTCAGAGTCCCTGTGCTTCCATGTGAATTGAATATTTGAATTTTCCAGTCTGTGAAGAAGGCTGTTGGGATTTTGATTGGGGGTGCACTGAATTGATAGCTTTGGGTAGTATAGACTAAGGTTTTAGGTTAATGGGCTGCTCAAGCAAATACTATGAAATGGATCAAGTTAATAATAAAAATTATTTACTTAGAGTTTGAGGCTTGGAAAAAGTCCAAATCAAGGTGTTATAAAGCCAATGCTTTTTCTCTGAAGCCTGGTTTTCTGGACCTGGTTCTTGGAGATCCTTGGTCCTTAGCTTGCACAGAGCAAGGCACATGGTAGTATCTCCTGGTATCTCCCTTCTCTTCCAGCTTTCATTGGTGTTCAGCTGCTTGCTCCTTGTGGCTTTCTCTATGTCTAAATTTTATTCTGCTCATATAGAACTCCAGTAATAGGATTAAGACCCATCCTGATTGAAGTGAGCAACAACTTATATGAAGTAACCTCATCAAAAGGTCCTGCTTTGGTACACATCCACAGAAATGGTTTGGGTTTAAAACATGGTTTTTCTGTGGTGTGTGCATCTTCAATATTTAACAATATTTCATCTTCCAATTCATGAATGTGTAATGTCTTTCCTTTTATTTGTCTTCCTTGATTTCTTTCAACAATTTTTTATAGTTTTCTGTATACAAGTCTGTCCTAGTTTGCTAGCTGTCGAAGTGCAATATACCAGAAATGAATGGCTTTTAAAAGGGGGAATTTAATAAGTTTCTAGTGTACAGTTCTAAGGCCGAGAAATTGTCCCAATTAAACAAGTCTATAGAAATGTCCAATCACAGGCATCCAGGGAAAGATACCTTGATTCAAGAAGGCTGAAGTTCAGGGTTTCTCTCTCAAGTGAGAAGGCAATGGTGAACATGGTCAGGGTTTCTCTCTCCACTGAAAGGGCACATGGCAAACACGGTGTCATCTGCTAGCTTTCTATCCTGCCTTCTGGTTTCATGAAGCTCCCCAGGAGGTGTTTTCCTTATTCATCTCCAAAGCGCTGGCTAGTGGACTCTCTGCTTCATGGTGCTTCAGCATCTTCTGCTCTCTCTGTATCTCCTTCATTCTCCAAAATGTTTCCTCTTTTATAGGACTACAGAAACTTATCAAGACCCACCTAAATAGGTGGAGACATGTCGTCACCTAATCCAGTTTAACGAACACTCTTGATTAAATCACATCTCCAGGGAGATGATCTAACTACAGATTCAAACATACAGTATTGAATAGGGATTATTCTACCTTTACGAAATGGGATTTAGATTAAAACATGACTTTTCCAGGGGACATGCATCCTTTCAAACCAGCGCAAAGTCCTATCGATCTCTGGTTAAATATAATCCTAAATATTTGATTCTTTTAGTTGCTATTGTAAATGCAACTGTTTTCTTGATGTCCTTATTGGATTGATCATTGTAGATATATGGAGACACCACTGATTTTTGGTGTTAATCTTGTACCCTGCCACTGCTGAATTCATTCTTTAACTTTAGTAGCTTTCTTGTAGATTTTTTTATTTTATATTTAGGATCATGTCATCTGTGAAAAGGGAAAGTTTTACTTCTTCCTGTCTAATTCAGATGTTTGTTTCTTTTATTTGCTTAATTGCTTAGGCTAGAACTTCCAGTACATTGTTGAATAGCAGTGGTTAAAAGCATATTTTTATTGTTCCTAATACTAGGATGAAAATGTTTGGTCTTTCATCATTAAGTATGATGTTAGCTGTGGGTATTTCATATGTACCCTTTATCATATTGGGGAAATTTCATTATATTTCTAGTTTTCTGTGTGTGTGTGTGTGTGTGTGTGTGTGTTTAATCAAGAAGAGGTGTTGGATGTTGTCAAATTCCTTTGATGTGTCAAATGAGATGATCATATATTTTATTTTTTCTTTATTTACTAATGTGGTATATTGTACTAATAGATCTTCTTATGTAAACCCACCCTTGCATTTCTGGGAGAAATATCACTTGGTTGTGGTGTAGAATCCTTTAATGTGTGGTTGGATTTGGTTTGCTTGCATTTTGGTGAGGATTTTCACATTTATATTCATAAGAAATATTTATCTGTGATTTTCTTTTCTTCTGACATCTTTATCTGGCTTTGGCATTAGAGTGATTTTGGCCTCATAGTATGAATTGAAACATATTCCTTCATCTTCAGTTTTTTTTGAAAGAATTTGAGCAGGATTGGTTTTAATTCTTTTTTTTAAATATTTGGTAAAAATTTACTTGTGAAACCATCTGGCACTGGACTTTTCTTTGTTGGAGGTTGCAGATTCAATCTCTTTATTTATTGTTGGTCTGTTGAGGTATTGCATTTCTCCTTGATTCAGTTTCTGTAAAGTATTTCTAGGAATTCAAATTTTGTTTATGTTTTTACCTAATATACTGGCTTACAATTGTTCATAGTATCTTCTTTGTTTTACTCAGGGTTATACAGAGAAACAGAAGTGACAGTATATGTGTGTATGTATATATTATCTAGCTATCTAGCTATCTAATAATCTGTTTATTCATCTATACAGAGGGATATATTTATTATAGGAATTGGTTTATGGCTATGGGGATTCACGAGTCTGAATTCCACAGGGAAGGTTGTAAGCTGGACACTTCAAAATACATGATTCTGAAATCTGGTGCATCCAAACTCTGTAGAGCAGATCACATATTGGAAATTCTGTTGAAGGTGAAGTTGTATTCTCCAGTAGAAGCTGGCTATCTGAAGAAATGGCAGAAATTCTTCTGCCTTCTGAATTCCTCAGTTATGCCTTGTGACCTCTAATTTATGGAATAAGGAAACTCCTTATTACTAATGGCAATCTCCTTTTGACTGTGGATGCAATCAGTGGCAGATGCAATAAACTGATTTTGAGTGCTAATCCATCTATGAAATACCTTTGAGTAACAATCAAGCAGTGCTTTCTTGATCAAACAACTGAACACCATAATCTGGCCAAAATGACACATGTAATTAACCATCACACTTTTATAATCTTTTTTATTGCTTTCAGGACAGTTATAACAACCCCCTTTCATTTCTTATTGTTTTTATTTGCATCCTCTCTTTTTTTCTTTGTCAGACTAGCAAATAATTGTTAATTTTATTGGTCCTTTAAAGAACCAAATTTTTAAAAAAATTCTTTCTGTTTTCTTTCTTTATTTTATTTAAAATCACTCTAATCTTTTTTATTTCTTTCCTTCAGCTCACTTTAAGCTTTGTTTGTTCTTCTTTTTCTAGTTCCTCCATGTGTGATGTTATGTTACTGATTTGAAAACCTCCTTATTTTTAAAACATTTATAGCTATGTATTTCCCTCTAAGCACACTTGCTACATCTTGTAAGTTTTGTTATGTTGTGCTTTCATTTCATTTGTCTCAATATATTTCCAAACTGCAATTTATTTTAAAGTGGTGTGTAATGAAGATAAAATGTATGCACATCATTTGTCAAGCAAAAATAAATTCTAAAGTCTACATCTAAATAGTTATGTTGAATACTAAAAATTCATTCATATGAAAAATATATTTATTTAAAGTTATTTTCCACATTTAGAAGAAACCGATATAAAATCAGTAGAAAAGTTTATGATTTTGTTGTTCATTTAGGGCATGCTTTTCCCCTCCCATGAAACAAAAATTTTATGTTTTTCAAAATTTGCAAAAATGTAGTATTCTAAGACAGTCGCTTTTTTAATTGTGAAAACATATTTATATGTATATATAAACACAAAATTTTCCATTCTAGCCATTTTTAATGGTCCATGTCAGTGGTATTAAAGGACTGTAATGGTTTTGAATCAGTAAATAATGCTGAACAAAAATAAGCAAACTTCTAACTTAAAAATTCATAAATATCTTTTACATCTTAATATTATTGGCTAAGTATATTGATATCAACCTAAAGAAAAACAGGTGCAGTTTGACTGAAAATAAATTAAATTTGATGTAAACTCACTAGTTGTAGGGGTTTTGTTAGGAAAACAGGTTGTTTCCTGGGTCTCAGTTTCCTCACATGGAAGAGGGATGACAACCTAACAAGATAATTATAACTATTAAATTAAAATTATATGTAAATGCTTTCAGCAGAAGACATGACACAAGATAACATTCAAAAAGTATTTTTAAAATATTTTATTTTTCTTTCAACCTAAAAGAATCCTATAACACAGTGCTAAAGTGTCCTCCAATTTAAAAGAATGCTGACAAACACAAGTGAGCACTGCTACAGAAACGGCAGTATTATAATTCTGAATTCCCTTTAGGCAGATAGTTTCACACCATTATGTGTAATTGCTTTAGAAAAGAAGTGGTAACCATGTGGTGCACAAAATAAATAGCTCACTTGTGATTTTGTGAAAGAATAGTAAGAGAACAAAATGAAATAATTGTCTTTGCTGATCCATTCTTCTTCTGGGTCCACAAACTAGTACCAGAGACAACCTTCATTAACCAATTATAGAACATTTTGAAGATAGGGATAAACCCAATGGAGATTGTTATTTAGTATATTAAGCCAACTTTCATGTTTCTCAAGTGCATTTCCCTCTTTTCTCTGATCAATAGAGTTTTGGGGGAAAAATATTTGATGATGGAAGAAAAAGGGGGAATGGAGAGAGCAAGGCTGTTCTGAGATGGATAATTTAATTGAAATAGTGAATTTTATATAACCCACTAGTTTAAAAATATACGTAAATATTCTGGATAGTTTATATTTCAGTTTTGTAACTGTACATGTGTTCTGAATAGAAGTTCACCTTTCATTTTTACAACTTTATATTAGTTTTACACATACTTTTTTTTAAAGGCGGACTGAATTCCTCCAGTCCTGGCCGAAATGGTTCTGTTAGAATTAACTTTTGTTAAAAAACTGGAATTTGTGCTCACGACAGTGGTTCTAAGCAGAGATGGCCAATAAATCTCACAATTATTTTAACCTGTGGCATACCCAAACCCTTCTGTCTGCTATTTCTCAGAGTCTGATCACCTTGGTGACCCCAAGGAATTACATTATGGTACCTTCTACTATGTTTTCATCAGTACTAGGGTCAGTGCACTGAACCATAGCATTTTATTAGCAATACATATCATCAGGGCATTGGTGGCTTTGTTTTTCTCTTTTAAATTGCCTTGGACTGCATAGGTTTTCTTTTATGGCATATAAATTCCTTATCTCTTCAAGAATTACTTTCAAATAGCCAATGATTGTTTTCTTTTTTTAAACATGAATATTAGTTTGAATGACAACTTTCCTGAAATAAAAAATTTAGAAGCCCAGTTTAATCTTATACTTAAAAAAATTATTTTATTAGTATATAATGTAACATTTCCCATTTAAACCACTTGCACATATACAATTCAATAGTGTTAATCTCATTCACAATTCTGTGCTATTATCACCACCAACCATTATTAATCTTATTCTTTGAAAAATTAATTTTATGATGTTTATTTGTTTGACATTTATATACCCATTTTGGTTATCTAATGGTTGACAGAAAGGCACAGGAACCCAGAAGATATATCACTATATCAGCAAGTACGTTTGTGAGGTCAACATACTCAGAAAGCAGATACTTATTGTGCTGGTTTGAAAGGAAGTATGCCCCCTAGAAAAACCATGTTTCAATCAAAATATCATTTCATAAAGGTAGAATAATCTCTATTCAATACTGTATGTTTGAAACTGTAATGAGATCATCTCCCTGGATGATGTGATTTAGTCAAGAACGGTTGTTAAACTGGATTAGGGGACGACATGTCTCCACCCATTTGGGTGGGTCTTGATTGGTTTATTGGAGTCCTATAAAAGAGGAAATATTTTGGAGAATGAGAGACTCAAGAGAGAGCAGAGAATGCTGCAGCACTACGAAGCAGAGTCCACAAGCCAGCGACCTTTGGAGATGAAGAAGGAAAATGCCTCCTGGGGAGCTTCATGAAACAGGAAACCAGGAGAGAAAGTTAGCAGATGATGCCTTGCTTACCATGTGCCCTTCTGAGAGAGAAACTGCGACTGTGTTCACCATGTGCCTTTCCAGATGAGAGAGAAACCCTGAACTTCATCGGCCTTCTTGAACCAAGGTATCCTTCCCCGGATGCCTTAAATTGGACATTTCTATAAACTTGTTTTGATTGGGACATTTTCTCGGCCTTAGAACTGTAAACTAGCAACTCATTAAATTCCCCTTTTTAAAAGCCATTCTGTTTCTGGTATATTGCATTCTGGCAGCTAGCTAACTAGAACACTTACCTAAAACTGTGAACTAAGTGGTCTTAGAAGACATATATGCTGTTAGGATATATTTAGACCCTATATGCTCCCAAAATTCAAAAGCTTTTCAGATTAATTGCATTTTAAACATAATATAAAGCAAAATATGTTTGTGCACGTCTAGCAGGGAACAGTTACTGAGTGCCTATGATAGTGCCAAGCCCAGAAACTGGAGAAAGATTTTCACCTATTGTCCTGATATGAGTCCTACCACATAGGCTTTACCATGTCTACTTTTCAGGAAAAAATACTTCTGTTCAATAACTTGCTCTAGGATCACATGGCTGATAAGTGCTTGGGCCTAGAAATCAGACCTATGCTATTAGGGTTATGTCTATTTAAATGTATAATGAATGTAGTTATAGATAGAAGAGGACGAAGACTACAAAATCGGGAGAAAGAAATTAAGTATTTCAGGTGGAATTAAGACAGAAAAAAACAAAGCGTGCTGTAGTTATAAAGGTCTAGGAAAAAGACATTCAAAATCATCCTTAGAAAAAACTTTTTTTCTAGAACTCAACCTGTATTACTCTCTTCTTGTTAAGATACATCAGAAAGCATATATTTCTTTTAAATAGACAAAGTGCTAATCAAACGATTTCTCTTGTGTATCTATTTGTCATAAATAATATGATTCTAAGGCAGAAACATTAATCTAGTACTCTATTTCACAGCAAAGACTATAGGCAGGGGAGCTGAGACACAAATGCCCAGGTATTTTACTTTCCAATGATCTAGATAGACTGAGAGAGCTCGACAAAAGAGAATAATTAGATTGATAAGTTTACATAAGGTAAAACACTATCTCCTCAAGATTTCTGGTCTTTCTACCTAATAGTCTTCATTTGTTCATAAATAAACAAACAGAACAAAGGAACTTCCCCTCCTCAATCTCCCTATCTATTGAGTACTTATTATAGGTGCTTCATGCAAGAATAATATGATATATATGTATATATATATATATTAGACACTAAGAAACAAAGATGCCTAAAACACTGCCATTTCCCCCCAGAAGTAGTTCAGTAAAATACATAAGCAAATAAGTTCAGTGAAGAGCTTTAGGTGGTGCACTGAAAAGAGGCCATGTCCAGTCATTTCTCACCGGGCCTAAGGATAGGGAGGAGAAAATGTGCTATTAGAAAAGCTGAGTAAGTGACACGATTGACAGCAGTAGGCAGTAAAGAGGAGGAGAGTTTGTTGCTAATGACATTAGCAAAGGGTGTTTTAGAGGAGAAGGTATTTATCAAGTTTCAGAAAGGCAAATATTAAGGCATCCTCTTACATGCCCAGATTTGTGTGGATCAGTGTGCCTGTCTTCCAGGAAGACTGATTGTATTAGTTCGGGTTCTCTAGAGAGACAGAATCAACAGGGAACACTCGCAAATATAAAATTTATAAAAGTGTCTCACGTGACCGTAGGAACACAGAGTCCAAAATCCGCAGGGCAGGCTGCGAAGCCGACGACTCCGATGGAGGGTCTGGATGAACTCCACAGGAGAGGCTCACCAGCCGAAGCAGGAATGGAACCTGTCTCCTCTGAGTTCTCCTTAAAAGGCTTCCGTGATTAGATTAAGCATCACTCATTGCAGAAGACACTCCCCTTTGGCTGATTACAAATGGAATCAGCTGTGGATGCAGCTGACGTGATCATGACCTAATCCTATGAAATGTCCTCATTGCAGCAGACAGGCCAGCGCTTGCCCAATCAGATAAACAGGTACCACAACTTGGCCAAGTTGACACATGTCCCTAACCATGACACTGATGTTAAACCTTTACCTATCTGTCTGTCTATCTATATATATTTTGTCCATTTATGTTTTCTGCCTGTGTAACTTTAAAAGGCAATGTGTTACATATGTTATATCTCCTAAGATGTAAAAATTATTCTTTCAATTTGTCCGAAAACAATCTTTTAGGATTGTTTAACTTTAAACGATGATCCTAAGTATGAAGTGTCCTAGTAATTTCAATGTATCCTCATTTTGAAGTTGTTTCACTTCTTGGAAAACCTCAGTTACCTTTTACTTTCTGAAGAGTAAATTTGGAATGAAAGGCAAGGGTTTTGGAGTCGACAGAACTGAGGTTCTCATCTCATCTATCTGCTACTGCTAGCTGTATCATGATTGCACAATCAAATCTTCTTGATTCAATTTCCTTATCTCTAAATGGGATAATAATATCTAACTTCTGTGAGTTTTCTGCATATTAAATGAGATACTATATTGAAAGTATGTAACATAATGCCTATCTCATATACACATTTAATTAGTAATATTATTTCATTAAGTAGTGAATCATGGTAAACTTGCCCAATAATTTCATTTGAGTAGCTGTAATTTTGCTTTATTTATAATAATAATAACTATGATGGTATTTTCTATTAAAAATCCCTGAGTTCAATGAAATTTGTTTAGAAAATGATTTCTATTCAGCTAGTATTAATCTATTCATCTAGTCAAAATATAGGATATTCTTTCATATAATAGGTTCATAGAAGATGAATTTTGGGGTGAATTACCAATTTGCAATAAATTATTATGGGTTCCATACAACTAACAAAATGAAACTGACCATAATATAATCTGCTGTGGATAATTTCGAAGACACCTCAGCATCTTTTGTTGTCTCAAGATCTCTACTGTGAAATTCAGTTCACACTGTCAAAAAGTAAGTTCATAGAAAGTTCTTAATGATGGATGCTCCAAATCAGTGCTTACAGTACATGCTGTTAGTGCATTTACTCTCTTGAGAGTAACTCCACTCTCCTTGTGGGCTTAAATCTCGTACACATTTTATGCAGCAAGATGGCTGATTGGATACAAGTTAAAACAAACTCACACCACAGGTGTTTTATATGTAAGTTGCCAGCGCCCCTGCAGTCAAAATAACAACAAAAATGATATATTCAAGTTAAATTTAACTTCTGAATCAAGTATGTACATACTGAGAGGCTCTTTGTGAAATATTGAAAATGTGAATGCTTTTCCCTGTAAAATGTTTATGAGGTTCACAATTGGTCAGTTGCCAAACAAGTTCTTGCTTGTCATAAGGCATGGGTTGATTTGTACTTAGATACTAAGAAGGGATGATGCTATTTCTTCAAATGTTTTCATTCCCATGTTCTTGCTAATAATTGTCTTAAACTAAATAAGGACATTTTGTCTATCCTGTTCAGTACTCACCTAATTCTCAAGTCATGTATTATGCTGGACTTTAGAGTATGAAGTTGGGAAAGACCAATTGGAGATCAGACATTCAATAGGAATGCATATAGAAACCTTTATTCTGGTCAAAATACATATGGCGTAAGAAATTAAATGATTTTTTCTTTCTATATGTTCCTTTCCAGGTAAAGCATTCTGAATCCCATTAGTTTATTATTCCAAGAATTTCCTTTAATCTCTCCCTCTCTATTTTAATTCATTAACTAGTTAATTCAATAACTATTTGTTGAAAGTCTACAATATAATAATAATATACTTATGTATAAATTAATAAATATTCATATATATTATGATAATGTCCAATTATTGGAAGCTCACTTTCTAGAGGGAAAAAAGATGAAAATATTAAATCAATAAGTAACTCACAACATAATATGTGTTACAGAAATACTGACAAGAGGCATAAGAATGAAGGGAGAAATCATTTGCTCTCCTTGGAATGGAATGGTTGATGAAAAATGAAAAGGAAATTTTCAAAAATGAAAGCTATGGATTGGGACATGGAAGGATGAGTATGAGGTGTCTCTAATGACATCATTCTCATTGGTATGCTAGTAAAAGATTAATGACCATTTTACCATTTTTCAATTCTAAATACTTCCGCCACTGCCAATTTGAAGCTACCAATACAATGCCATTAGACGTAGCATTGGGAAGAGATTGGCAGAGTAGGAAATTATATAGTATTTCCATCAGACAGAGGTAGTAGAAGCCAATAACCTCGAGAGCAATAGCTAACAGCAAAATGTAATAAAATAATTAGGAATTGATGACTTTTGCATAATTACCACTGTCTACTGCAATTGTTTTATTTGCAAGTTCATATAATTTAATCTTTAATAATACCTGTGGATCACAACCAGCTTGCAAATTTTCTGAAGATTGACCATCAGCTCTCATACCTTCATTACAATGCAGCTCCAGCACACTGCCAAATTTTTGGCATCCTTTCTGAGAAGGGGTAGCTGGAAAAATAGGTGTATAGTCTTAATGTTGGACACACTACAATTTACAAAGGATAAGATAATGTCTTGTCAATTCTTTGGGGTCAAGAACCATGAGGAATATTTAAAAGTCTCAGTTTTAAAGCCTTTTTAAAAAATATATGAAGTTAAGTTTTTTATTCTTCTAAGAACACAGTGGGCTATTTTATGTCGCTCTGCACACATTCATAATTGTAAGAGCTATCTCTTGCCCTTAGAGAAGTCTCACTTTAGATCACAAGATTAAAAGGGAAAGGGATGAAGGCAACACTAAAAAAGCCTTTAAAATATCAGTAGTATTTCAGTGGAAAGTAATGAAAGTAAAACATTTAGCTTGCTTTATTTCTGCAGGTTTTATTTTACCTATTGTATTTTGTTTTTGAATTATTTGTTTTTTAATATTGCAAAAACAATGAAACTCAGAAAATTATGGTCATAAAATTTTTGGTATGGTTGATACTATATAGAAAAGTGTACAAGTGAAACTGTTTATACAGGTTGAAAACTTTATTGAGTACAAATAAAATTAAGAAAATAGATATGATTATAAATACAGAATCTAGAAAAAAAATAGTTGGAATGTTTTATAAATGACAAAGGCCAAAACAAAGCATGCAGGTACAAATTAAATATGTTTGTAGCACCATTTAAAATGGTAAGCTATGCCTTCTGGAATGTGGAAGGTGTGGTATAAAATACAATGCCAAATTATTTAGATGAAGTTGTCTATATGGTAAGATTTGAAAGAAACTTGCTACATAGCAAATAGTCTCCCCATTTACATTTTCTTATTTTGTTTAAACCATGGCTTAAAATTCAGTCCTTCATGTAAAGCAATTCATTTTCCCATGTCCCATCTTTTAAAAGGAAATGAAAAAGAAAAAAAATATAAGGGTCATTATTGCTATCAAATTAATTTGATTTTATTAGCATTGTATCTTTCTTGGCAAGAAGGGCTATACTTTTCAAAGAAATGAGAATAACCTAAAATGAGATAATGTATAATTTTTCACCTACTTCAATATTGACCTGATTGTAATGTGTTTCTTATATAAGAAGCACTGATATGATTTTGTTAAAATTTGTGCATATATCAATCTATGTTTCCCCAAATAAAATAAGAACCTTAGTCTGCTTTGGAGAAAAATGCTGAGTATACTTAAAGGATTATAAAATTTGAGTTTTAAGGAAATTTGAATTTTTCTATCTGACGAAATAAAAACCCTGAGGCATTTAAAAACTATCAATGATTACAGCCAAGTGTGAGGCCAATAAATCTTTGTGAAATTAACTATTTTGCACTCCAGATTTTACAAAGAGCTTCCATGTGCATAATTCCTTGGTGCCATAGAAATTCTGCCCTATTGGCAAGGTGGTATTGTTATTTCCATCTTACCTAGGAGACGCTGAACTTTGGGGATTTTCAGTAAATTCATTCATGTATGCAATAACTCATTCATTCAGCAAATATTTATTGGGTGTCTTCTATATTTTTCTTGTAGTCCTAAAATTTGTAGCTAACAGCGCTGATCTTACAAAGCTTGCATTCTGGTGGGATGAGACTGAAGGTAAACAGATATGACATAGGCCAACTGATAAAGAAGAATATAGTGGTCAGAGGATATAAAATGAAAGTACGATTTTGTTATGTGCATATTCCTTGTTCAGGAGAAGGCTTGTCCAATAAGGTGACACTTGAGAAAAGACGGGAAGACAGTAAGGAACTGAGCCATGAAGAGAACAGAATTTCAGCCAAAGGCTATATGTGTGCTGGGCTTATTCTGATGACAATCAGACCAGTGTAGCTAGAGAAAAAAAATGACAGAAAGTGCCAGGAAATAAGAAGAGAAGAGAGATAGGGGGAGCAGACCACTAGGTCCTTATTGTTAATGATTTCATTCTGAGTGAGATTGGAAGTCATTGAGCTTTCTTCCTTAGGGAAGAAGACTGCCTGGTCTTATGTATGTTTCAGATACATGAGTTTAATAACATAAGTTTGCTGCATCCCAGGAAGTAAATTAATCAGAGAAAGCAATGGAAGCAGACAGACCATTTAGGAGGCTACTCTATTCGTCTGGGTTAGAGATGATTGTGGGGTGAATTGAGGTATTAGTGACCAAGATCACGAAAAGTGAATAAGGCAGCTTTTCAATCATGGATCAAGGACTGAAGTCTTTAGCTTCAAGTCTAGAGCTGTACTTTTCTAGTTCAACAGTAACTGGGTAAGAGGTCTGTTCTATTTTCTGTGCAATCTGTCATATTCTGTGTACACAGAGCTGGATAAGATGGATTCACTCCCCTAGAAACACATTAAAAAGGGGTAATTTTTGAATTGTAATTAAAAAGTGAGGTACCAGGAAAATTTTCACTGCCTTTGGTATAAATTACTAAGAAAATGTATGCAATTGTGCACAGAAGTTTAAGAGAATAACACAGAAAATATGTCCTTGGGTAAGTTATTTAACATTTTAAAATATTCACTCCTCAAATATTAAGGTAGGAGGAAGAAAATGGTATTTGGTCACCCAAACTCCTCCCATCACGAATGATCTAATGTTACTTGCCTGTGTCATTTTTCCAAATTGACCTGTTAAAAGTTGCAACTCAAAGCCCTGTGATCTATTAAAGGGGATGGCCTTGTCAAATAAGAGACTGAATTATGTAAGCATCGCACTCCAAGTGCATAAGCTTTGTGTGTCTTAATTTCCTATTTATACCCAATTCCTATTGTATTGCCTCACATATAACAAGTACTCAATTGTTGTTAAATGAATATAGATAGAACAAATGAATGAGTCAGTGGATAACTACTTGTCTATGCCATGCTTTTCAGGTCACTGAAAAGTCCCATTCATTCCATTTATATTCCCCTCTGCCTGCTAAAACTCTGAAATTCCTCTATTCAGATTCACTAATTTGAGACTTAAAATTTCAATATTTAGTAGGTGATAGATAACTATTGGTCTAGTGGAAGGACAGAAAATGGATAAAGTCTTTTATCAAAATGAAACCACCACCCTTCCATCCCTGTCCAACCCAAAAGGAGAAAAGTCTGAATCTGTGGCCAATCAAGCCCTCCTACCCTAGAAAAGCACTGAAGCATGGGACCTGGATTATTAGTGCCAAAGAGAGACAAAGAGATAGTAAAGTGGGAGATAAGAGAAGAGAAAACATATCCATACCTCAAATGTGTATACCATACTTATATAGTATCTTTTTAAAAGTTTTCACACTCAGCATAAAAGATAATTTCACTTATTCATATGTATTTTCCTTTTCTCTAACCTGTTTGACTTTGAGGAAAATTTAATCAATTTTTCTGTGCATAGCCATTATGCACATTTACACAAGCCTATTTCTAGTAGGATAAACCCTTAATCATTGAAGAGAGATTAAGGCCAACTCAAAAATTATGAACTCAGTTTAAATCACTCTTTAGACAAATGCAAATGCTGTTTTGTTTAATTATTGTTCATATCTCTTCACCTGCTTTCATCATGCTTTTTGAAGAGTTATGGTAGAGAAACTTTATGGTTTACTTTACAGCCAGGGTTAAGGTTTATAACAATCAGAGAATTAAACTATATTACTCAAATTCCCTCCTCTGCTTTTTATTGAACAGTAAATAATGTAGAACAACAAAATAAACAACAATTATGCAAATACATATGAAAAGTTTAGCATGGGTCAACTCCAGCCTAGGCCACCACTGAGCTGCAAAGTCATCCATCTGTCTCCTGGACATCATCGCCTGGTTGTCCTCTTGAAACTTTAAACTCAACTTATATATCCCAAACAGTATTAAAGCTCCTCCTCTCCTCTCCCATGTACTTGGTCTTTTTTGTATATTATATGTTGTAATGGATAGAAATAATGTTCACACTATCAAATCAAGCAGAAAGTTGTTTCTTTTTCTCTTACTCTATAACAGGCCTTCTCCAAATCCTGCCGTTCCTATGACTACCCATTCATTCCTTCAGTTTATACTCTAGCTTACCTGAGTTATCTTAAATACAAAAAAACCTGAATTTGATGAATTCATCCATCATCCACACCATCAAGAGCCACATCCTATCCATTGCTCAACTTTGCCATCTTTTTACTTTGGTTTTTGTCTTCCTATCACACATCATCAGAGGTAGGATTCATTGTGGGCCATGTGAAAATATTAAAAGCAAGAAGAAAGAAAGATATTTTTTTCCTTACGTTTCTTTATTAGCAAGGACAATATTCTCATCTACTCCCTTCAGAGATTGCCTTTTATCATCATCCAGAATTGTGCCATATGCTCATTCCCAATCACTTACTGGCAAGGGACATGCTATTACAAAATGATGGCCTGAGACTGAAATTGGGGAGCAGCTCACTCTGTCCTAAAATATATGGACCACCCATACTGATCAGAATCTGAGCACAGATAGAAGGGAAGAATAGGAGAAATGGGCAGGTGGGTAGGCAACCAACAATATTAGCTCCAGCCTACAAGGCCTTGCCACTGACTTCAACTACCAACTTTTTTGGTTTCACCATTAAATCTTCAGGCAAACCACAGTAACTGCAATCCATGAGTTTGCCATGGATTTTGTGTTTCAGGAAATTTGTGTAAGTTATTTGCTCTGGCTGGAATACTTTTCATGACTCCTTTCACTTTCTAATTAATAGCTTCTTATCAGTTCAGATATCGCCTCATCTTGAAAGTTTTCTCTTACCCCCAGTGCTGGGTTATGGACTCTGGTTTGCATACCAACCCAAATAACTTAAATTGCTTCTTCTCTCCCTCTCTCACTGAAATTAAAACCTCATGTTCTTACAATAGCCTAGGCTTTTCATGAGCCAGTCCCTCATCCTCTGGGACACTACCCCCAACATCCCCCCTTCCCCTCACTTTGATCCAGCCACACTGGCCACCCACGTCATCTCACCAAGAAGACACCTATCTCAGGGTTTTTAAGCTTGATGCTCTGAAACTTTTTTCTCTAAGTTCTTCACATGGCTAGATTTTCACTTCTTCAAAGGCACTACTAAAATGTCCCAATGTCAGGACGTACATATATCGTACACAAGAGCCCCCTGACCTCCACCATCACTCTGTTCTCACCCCTGCTTAATTTTTTTCTCCATAGAACATATCACCTGACTAATCATATATTTATATATTAAATAGGAACTAAATACATAAAACATAAAATTATGTAATGTACATACACTGTTTATTTGTCTGTCTCCTTGCTAGAATGTGAACTGTATAAGAATTTTTAGATAGTAGGGATTCAGTAGATTAGGGTGTGCATCAACCCACACCCTAATCTAGTGAATTCCTAATATCTAAAAATTTCCTAGCATGCAGTAGGCACTCAAAAACTATTTACAGAATGAAGAAATGAACGATCTGAACATACTTGCATCCTGGTACATTTAGGACCTTATAATATGTATTTGTTTACTAAAATTTGAGCTTTTATAATCAGGCTATAATATTTTATCTTCATATCTCTAGTCCTGGTAGAACACTTGGAATACAGCAGGCATTTCAAAAAATGCTTGTTGAATGAATAGATGTATCATATCTCCTGATAATACATACATATGCTAATAGCAAGAATCATGATTTAAAATCTCTGTCAAATTATATTAGCAATAATACATTTTAAAGCTTATAATCAGTCATTTCAAATGTATCAAATATGTACTTTTAAATAATTGGATGTTTATATTTGTATCTTTGTTGTTGTTCCTAAAGCATATGTTTTATATCACTTATCATGAGTTAAAAAGAGAATGGGGAATGAATTGATGCAAAAGAAAGTATGAGGAAGAGAAACTAGAAGTTTTTCTTTTCAGTGTGTTGACTAAAAGAAAAAAGAAAGACCAAAAATAAATAAATAAGTGCATTGAAAAGCTGATACTAATTTATAAATGAGGGAGCAGCTGAATCTCTAACTTTAATCATTCAAAACATTTCTGGGATCGCTCTGAGGAATAGTTCTTTTGTCAAGCTGCTGCATTCGATAAGTATGTAACTATATATTAGTGACTATTTTAGTTCATTTTAGATAAAATCTATAGCTTTGGTTCTATAAACTCTGATATTTGTCTTTGTGTTTACTCATTTAAGTGAAATTTTTCAGAATTTTTCACAGGGGTCTATTTAGGACCCCAGTGAGTTGATTACTTGATTACAATTAAATTGGTTGACAAGGAATCAAGATATTGATTGCTCCCCTGAAAAATTATATTTTATTTGGTCCAGAAAATATAGGAGTAAAAGATACCAAAAAACTAATATTGTACCAGTAATTTTATCTGTATTGATTAATATTCAGGAAGTAAAATACCTAATCAAATAGAAAACTTGAGTTGTAAGGATTGTTTACCCCTCAGGTTATGTACCTTCTTTGAATATCATGCAAACTGCAGTCAAAAGGGTAGTTTTAAAATATATATATATGTATATGTGTATATATATCAAATATACATGCAAAATTGGGAAAGGAATCTTTAAAAATATGTTGAAGTCTTTGATGTAAAGGGTGACAAATAAAACCCTGTGGAAATGTAATATCTTTCATAGAATTTTTGTCATTGAAATTCAAGCTGAATAGTTTATAATATGTTGTCTTAATGATAAATAAGCTCTCACCTATTTTTATCCTGACTCTCTTGATAAACTGTGTGGATAGTTTTAACAGTGTTAGACTGTTGTGCATATTATAAATGTTATTCTGGACACGTAATTAGGAATTTTTGTACTCAACAACTTAATGAGTTGCCAGGTCTGTCATTGCAGTTTCTTGAGATAATAGGAATGAGAGAATATGTTCCTTATTTTCCTTAAAAGTAGTGAAGTAGTATAATAGTGTGGTGACAAACATGATAATATAAGACAGACAAAAACCAAATTTCTATATGCATTTTCTTATGGGAAAAAAAAATGATGCCACTGACTCACTATCAATATGAAATTCCTATATTGGTTCCTTACCTGTTTCCATTCTGTCCTAAAACAAATTAAAAACAAAACAAAACATGGTTTCAAAAAGAACCAATTCAGATGATTAAGTGCACTGGAGCATAAAATCCTTCTTTAAAGCCAAACATTTTAATTTTATGAGGCAATTTTTGATGTACCTAAATCCCTGTAATGGTTAGTGCTTTACAATAAGTTTAAGTGAAGTTTGAACAAAACCTTTTTACTGATAACCATCAAATACATGTCCAAATCCCATATTCTCTTTTGAGTCTTATCCACATTTTTCAGAACTGAACAGAAAACTTCTGCTTAAATACCTCCTTATAAATTCAAAATTGTTATGTCCCAAACTGAATAAATGACCCCACCTCAGACAAATGTGATCTCTTCTCTACTTTTCTTTTGTCTGTCAATAACATGAGCACTTTCATACTCTTGCAAAGAAGGCACTCTGTATTCTTCTTTTAAAGTATCTTTGTACCCATCCTTTCCTCTGTGTTTAACAGCCACAAGAAAACATCGAACATTGTTCTCTGTCCCCTGTATCTCCTCCTCCTCTTCTAAGGTTACTTCTAGTTCTGGCCGTCAACACCAACATTTCTGTTTGACTCTGGTCCTGCTAATGTCTACTTTTTCCTTTATTATTGCTGCCAGAAAATGGAGTGCATTCTTGCTATTCCTGTTTTTAAGTCTGAATGAGACAGAGGATATTTAAATAATGGAGGCATTTTACTTCCTTGTATTTATCCTAGTAAAAATGAGATGGAAAATAAGAATCTCCCATGCTCTCGGTTGATCATAACTAGTCATGTAGTGAGTATTTCACTTACCACACTGTTGATTTAAAACTGATTTTGACGACACAATGTTTACTTTATGATGTATCTTTAAATCCTAATCTTGATATGTAAGATAACACTATTTATGCCATACATATTACTTTAAGCATGTCACTCCCTAGCGTAAACATAACTGTAAAGCAAGTGTCTTTCAATATTTTCTACCTCATTAAGTAAAAAAGCAATCTGACTGTTTCTATCAAGGACTGCCTTCATGGCTACTCTCTCCTATATCCCATGAATGCACCACTCTCCTTTTACCTCTATTCTCCCAGTTGTGTTGCTATTCCTTGCCACAAATGTGCTCTTTTCTCTCTAAGAGAATTTGATACCCTAAGAGAAGTTTGTGTTCTTCTCCCTGAGGATATAAACTCGATGTGTTCTTCAAGACCTATCTAAAGTACCATTAACATTATGAAACCCATTAAAATTCTAGCCTTTGTTTTCCCCTTCTATAAACACCTCTAGTTTTAGTGTTGGCATAAGGTGCAGGCATGCCCATGTTGATGACCATGTTGAATTATCGTGTTCACCTCTCTTCCACTGCTCACATCTGCTTCACACCCATTTATCTTGTCTGCATTACCTGGAGGAACTCTTGTAAATCAGAACTTACATTTTGTACAAAAAGTTTGTCCTAGTCCTAAGAAATTAATTCAAGATACATATTAACAAGAAAAGGCCACTCAACTCTAGCCTCAGTTTATGCATGAATTCTAATTTATGTGGGATGATTTAACAACAATAATAATAAATCATAACAATATTAGCCAATATTTATGGATCACTTAATCTGTGCCAGGCTCTGTGCTAGTATTTCCAGTCCTCTCAAAAATCCTACGTGGGAGACACAGTACTAAGCCCATTTTACAGCAGAGGTAATGGGGAAACATAGAAGTAAAGAAACTTATGCAATATCACACCACTAGTAAGTAGCTTTTTTAATAGTTAAAGCTTTTAGAAGTTTAGTCAAATTTTTAAATAAAATGACAATTTTAAATTATTGTCTATAACTTTAAGGACTTCACCCCAGTATCTAGAAACTTAGATTCCGTGGCTCCAGGGCCCGTGTTTTAAACCACTCATGTATACTTGTCTCTCCTTATCAAATGAAATAATGTAAGTGAAAGTATTTTACAGACTATAAATTGTCAAGCATATACATTATATTATATTCCATAGTGCCTTGCTAACCACAGAGTCACTAAATAAAACTTGGTGATTAGAGAAGTATTGTTCAAAATGAGCAATGTATGAGTTGGTTTTATTCTTAGAAGTTTGGAATTACTGCTACTCTTTTAGTTTATGTAATCAGGATATGATCTTCCTTGGAAATTTCATTTTCATATTTTAGATTTATATGGTATTATTTCTCTACAGAAGTTAACATTTTATAGTCCATTCGGGAATGTTATTTTATGCTTTGTGATTTTACTCCTTAGTTCTATTGCATAATGGAAGTTCAAAATATTTACTAATATTTTTCTTCAGGGTGTTAAGGAAATTAATATAATAGAGTTTGAAATTGATTTTAGCATGTTTGAAAAGCCCAGATGATTAATAAAAATAGCACTATTTTCTTGTTATCTGCTTTACTGTATCACTAGCAGCTTTCTCTTGGAGAAGAAAATCCCAAAGGGACCAACTTATGGTTTCTGTAAAGGAGAAAAAATATTTAGGGTTACCCAAGCAATAGATGATAGAGAGAACAACTGCTTAACTTGGGTTAACAGAAAAACTTTTATTTTCATGTTTCAATGTTTTCAAAACTAAATGGAGTTTCAAATAATTACCAAATGATTCAAAATACTTAGACAAAGTCCCGGTATCCTAAAAGAAAAATTTCTTGGAGTGAGTACTTTCCTAGAGCAGCGAGTTCCAAATCATT
The DNA here is from genome assembly GCA_004026745.1 of Myrmecophaga tridactyla. Classification (NCBI taxonomy): domain Eukaryota; kingdom Metazoa; phylum Chordata; class Mammalia; order Pilosa; family Myrmecophagidae; genus Myrmecophaga; species Myrmecophaga tridactyla. The sequence goes on along the minus strand of PVIY010011348.1, from coordinate 379 downwards.
TTTTTCCAACAAAAATTACATATTTTATCAATAAGGAAGGTGATCATCTCTCTAATTTAGCAGTTTTTATTATCAATGTCTTAACAAGATTTAGGAATAAATATGCATAATATCACTCCCCTTAACTTCCTTGCCATGACACAGTATATAATTTAGTTTTTTATTATTAATTTCCTAGATGTGTAACATTATACTGTATTTCAAGGATTTGTGTGCTATTTACATAAACTATTCTGAGACAATTAGGATAGTATTTAAGAAAGTAGAACTAATTTTAAGCAGATAAGAAAATACATTTAGAGTTAATGTTCTAAAATCCCAAAATTATTTTAAGAGAAAATGATTATTAAGATTAAGCCATTTGCCTAGAATATGAAAG
>PVIY010011347.1:34806-65807 GCA_004026745.1 Myrmecophaga tridactyla | reverse complement strand
AGAAGGTTTTCCCAATCCCTTGATGCTGAGTCTCAGCTTGTGCTGAGTTATTTGTGTATAATTTGGTCGTTTCCTGGAACTCTGGGTATTTGTGTGACACCTCAGACTCAGAGCTCTGAAGCTATCAAAGTCAGCATTAGCCCACACAGCAACTGTTAAAAAAGGATAGTAAAAATAAATAACACAATTTTTTAAAAAAGAAAAAAGGATGGTATAATTTTAGATGATTTATTTGACTAGAGATATGAATGAAGCTGATCTGGATAGGACCAAGTTAAATCAGAATACAGGGTAAAGGATGATATGGTCCATATTTTATAACTTCAACTCCTGTGTGAGATCAAAGGATGAGATGTTTATTTGGTACAAAATTTCTATTTTGGGTAGCACATTATCTAATTTAACTTGTATGGTCAATTTATTTGAACACCATAACAACATGGAATCTTGAATAGGGAGTGAGATCTTTTTGTTTTGTACAGGTTAGTGTTTTTGCCCTGGTACATCCCAGAGTAACATGGGCAGAGAACAAAAAAGTGTTTGCAAAGTCCCCTTGGGAGACTGGGGAGAAAGGAGGAAATATTAAATTTCCCCATCTGGGGAATTCCAGACACTCTCACAAGCTCCCAGGGGTGTAAATCTTCCTGGCAATGTAGAACATGACTCCCAGCTTTGAGCCGGGACCTGGCATCACAAGAGAGCTTCCTGACCAAAAAAGAGAAAAGAGAAATGAGACAAAATAAAGTTTCAGTGGCTGAGAGATCTCAAACCAAGTTGAGAGGTCATCCTGGAGATTATTCTTATGCATTATATAGATATCCCTTTTTAGTTTATTATGTATTGGAGTGGCTAGAGGGAATAACTGAAACTGTTGAACTGTATTCCAGTAGCCTTGATTTTTGAAGATGACTCTGAAAACCATGTGGGTGATGCTACTTTATCCAGGGTATGGACAGAGGAGTAAAAAAAATAAGGTCAAAAAATAAATAAATAATGGGGAGTGGGGAATAAGAGGTAAAAAAAAAAAAAGAGGGGGCAGATTGCAAAACTAGTGGTCAATGAGAGGGGGGCATAAGAGGTATGAGATGTATGGGTTTTATCTTTTTTATTTCTTTTTCTGGAGTGATGCAGATGTTCTAAAGATGATCATGATGATGAACACACAACTATATGATGATACTGTGAGCCACTGATTGTATACTTTGTATGGCCTGTATGGTATGTGAAGATATCTCAATAGAAATATATTTTTTAAAAAGGGTAAGGAGGACTTAGAAGGAATACAGAAACGTCATTGAGACATGTTCATATGACATATTTACAAAGTGTATGTAAGGAAAAAACAAAGAAAAAAATTACACTTAGTCCCTCCCAAATAAGATTCTCCCTTCAACTAGAAGCTCTCTAGGAAACTCAGAAATACACAGTTTATCCTCCTTCTTTAGAAGAACAAACACCTAAGCACATTGTCCCAAGAACAAATCCTTTCATCCCAAAGGTGGAAAGAGGATCGAGAACTAAGCATTTCAATTTTGATTCTCAAATTAGCTCTTTGACATTCTCCAGTCAGGTCACAAACTTAACCAATCAGGTGACTAATACCCATGAAACTGGGACAAATACTATCTTTTCCAGCTGTCCTATGTCTTGCAGAATCAAATAAATCACCTAAAATTATACCATTCTTAAAAAATTATCTATTTGACTCTTCAATATTTTACAGACAGACACTAAAGAAATGAGGTCTCTTCATCTCTTCATTGTCTTTCTTTGTATATATCTTTCCTAAAAATATATTCTAGGTCATCTATTAATGCCTTTATCCTCATTTTTTATATCTCTTTCCAGGTCCTATGTAACTTAAAGAACCTATGCCACTTGCTTCTTTCCCATTAGGAAACATTAACATGACCTTCTTCTTCCAAAATAACCCCTCTAAGTAAGAATGCCATGGAATACTCATTCAACAGAAACTGATACATAACCTCCCTAGTTAGTAATATCATGAAACAATCATTCAATAATAGTTTACTCTCCAGCCAACACAACAAGCAAACTCACTACCCTCCCCCTGTCTACGTGGGACATGACTCCCAGGGGTGTGGACCTGCCTGGCAACATGAGACAGAAATCCTAGAATGAGATGAGACTCAGCATCAAGGGATTGAGAAAACCTTCTGGACCAAAAGGGGGAAGAGCAAAATGAGACAAAGTGTCAACAGCTGAAAGATTCCAAACAGAGTCAGAGGTTATCCTGGAGGTTATTCTTACGCATTAAGTAGATATCACCTTGTTATTCAAGATGTAATGGAGAGGCTGGAGGGAACTGCCTGAGAATGTAGAGCTGTGTTCCAGTAGCCATGTTTCTTGATGATGATTGAATAATGATATAGCTTTCACAATGTGACTGTGTGATTGTGAAAACCTTGTGTCTGATGCTCCTTTTATCTACCTTGTAAACAGACGAGTAGAACATATGGAATAAAAATAAATAATGGGGGGAGAATAATAGTTTAGTGAATTCTTAAGCTGTGGACCAAAATGATTGTTTGTTTCATTCTAATATACTGAAAATGCTTTATCCCCCAATTGATTGCTACAGAAATATATGTTAAAGGAGAAAAAGAGTACAGAATGAGACATCAAGACAACTATGGTTGGAACCCTGGAAGCCAGAATTGAAGAGCTACAATGAAGGCAGAGAAAAGGCAGCACCACCAGTTAAACCCAGTTAGGAGGATTTCCAAGTGTTCCTAGTTCTTCCCAGTATTCTATTTGCTGACTCCAAGTGCAAGTGGAACCATATTGGAATGTGGTTATCAAGCTCTTTTTAAAGAGCAGAATGCTTGATTTTCCTTCTCCCAAAAGACATTTTATGTTTCATACTATTTAAAACACACAGGAGAAGGAATTGGTCTGATTAAGAGAATATTGGGAAATCTGAAACCTGGGCATGTTTTTGAGATAGCAAACATCCTTTACCTCAATACCTATATTATAGATAGTACTTTACTTCAAAATCATTTTCATATATTCTTATCCTTTCCATTTTTATTTTGTTAAACATATAAAAAATTTATGGTACTGTAGAAATTTTGGAAAAGTTTTAAGAATTTTTTACAATTTACTACATTATAATTTTCAACATCCTGCTATGAAGCAGACAGTATCACCATTTTTAAAATGAGAAAAACCAAAGAAAAGCAGAACAGAGTAAAAAATAGTAGTCTAAATAATCTACAATTAGTCTATGTACATACATAAACATAAACTTTGGATTTAAAATTAGTATGAGGAGGATCAGAGACCAGAAAATCCCTTTGAGCTGGGATTTCAGGGACAGCCCCACTGAAATGACAAAATCAGAACAGATTTTGAAGATTGGGTAGGACTTGGGTTGGAAAGTTGGACAGAAAGAAAGGAGGACAGGCCAGGAAGACAGAAGTGTACAAATAACATCAAAGGGACCTGAAAAGCAAAAGGTGATAATACGGGAATAATACAAGATAAGACAACAGTGGTATTGATTGGTAGCTCCCACAACTAAAATCAAGGAAAGAGAAAAACTCTATGCAGGGAGGAAACAACTTAGCTGACAAAATAAACTTGACCAAATACTTGATTGGGTAAAAGCAGCTCTTTCCACTTCTACACGATCAAACCTCCTGATGAAGGGAGTTATTCTAGGTAAGAAGATTAGAAATAATTTATCCCAATTTTTGAAAATCAAAACCAACAGAGATAAACTTCTATTAAAAAGCTCAAATTCTTTATTCTTATACGACATGACACAAAGTTTAAGATATTTAGGCTAGAACAAACCATTTATTATTTTCAAACCATTTTTTAACAAAATCATTTTTAAAATCCTTGATGCAATCTGATTTATACTTTTAGAAACTCATGTTCCATCTTTTTTTTTTCGCATGGACAGGCACCAGGAATCAAACTGGGGTCTTCCACATGGCAGGTGAGAACTCTGCGTGCTGAGCCACGATGGCCTGCCCTCATGGTCTATCCATTTTAATTTGCCATCCCCCACTTCCCACCCCCCAAAACAATAAGTTAATTTAACCATTACATTTGCCTTGTATTTTAATTCATTCCTCCCATCTTCTAATAGCAAAAAAGGTGATAATTAGAATTTAGATTATCAGCCTTCTCATAAGAAAGAAATAGAAAGTTTTGCTTTGTGAGCCCCACATCACATCTTTCTACCTCCAGCGGATTTTGAAATACTGAGTTTTCAGTCTTCAAGGGTAGGATTTCTACATCAATATCAAGAATTAATCTTGATCAACAAATATCTATGTTAGACTTATTTCTCATAGGACATTATTAGTTCTTCTTTACCTGTTTCTCAGGCCTGTTCCATTGCCACAGCCCCCTCCAACCAAAGTCTGTAAAGAAGGTAAAGCTGAACGGCTTAGCTGCTGCCGACTAGGGCCCCTCCTTCCACCGGGCATGTCCAGGAACCAGTCTGCTTCCAGTGCCACCTGCAGTTGCAACCCAGGTTAATGGGTGTCAACCTGTTTCAACTCTAAACAACAAAAGACATTCAAATTATCAGTGTATCATTTTTAAAGTAGGCACTTTAACAAAACAACCAGAAAAACTGAATGAGTAGGCCTTTTAAAACCACATTTTCAAACAAATGCTCCCAGTATCTATTACCAACTTTGGTTAGAAACCAAAGGATTATTCAGACTCCAATGGGTCATTAGCTTAGGTTCTCATCTAAGCTCTGTTCAGCATTAGGCGAGGCCACCATTTGTGTCTTTTGTCAACTGACTTGTATCACATGTAACCTATTCTAATCAAGTGGGAATTTACAAAGACAGCATCACAGATAGATTTCCAATTCAAATGTAATATTTCACATTAAGCTGCTTGAAAGACAGAAGAATCAGCACTGGACAAAAAGTTAGGTTTCATTTTCAAGGGACTAGGTTCTGAGATCACATGTGTCAATACACATTATCTGACTTTAACCCAGTCCTTTAACCTCTGAGTTTGTTTCTTCATCAGGAAAAAAAGAAAAAGTCCTCCCTGTCCTATCGGGGGTTGTTGAGGCTTGACAAAGATGGATAAAAGTACACCATCAAGCTTTTTAACTCTTTACAAGTAAAACTGTTCAAGTGATATCTCCATATGTCAGGGCATACGGAAATACAAAAAGGAACGCAAATGGATGCCCACAGCAGAAAAAACAATGCAAAACCGTTTAGAATGTATTGAAACTGCAAGATTAAAAGGCAAGTACAGATAAAGACCCTCATTGTAAAGCATCTGTGTTTTCATTAATCTATGGCAAAACCACGGTTCCGCCAATATGGATACCAAATCCGTTTCCCAAACAATACAACCCAAACCCACAGAATGACACCCTGGAAAAACCCTGGTTTTCAAAATGTTCCTCCAGACTGCTACGATGTTGCCCTATTCCTAACAGCTTCGACTCTAGACTAACAAACACCAGGTGAGACAAAGCATTCACAACGCCGGAGGTAGGAGATGCTGGACCTTGCTCAATTAACGTGCAAAAAGAAAGATGTGAGGGACAGAATGGTAGAATGGAAGAGACGAGGTATGAAGTAAGGGATGGGTGATGGCAAGAGTCCACAAACTTCCACAAACTGGCCTCTAATAGGTACCACAACGCGGACCCCGCTGCGCACACAGAAGGACCGAAGTGGACCCGAAGTGGGACAGTGCAGATAATGGATAATACTCACGCATGGAGGAGGCACGGCCAGTAGGGCGGGATCCCTGTGAGAAGGCGGAGGCTTTACTGGCTGGACCTCGGTTAAGAGAACAATTTCCCCGCGCTGAGGTGCTCCAAACCAGCTGCTTATCCGCAGGCCGTCCACGCCAGAGAGTCGAGAAAGGGTGTCCAGGCTTCGGGCTGCCAAACACAGACCCAAACCCCAAGCCAGTGCCAGAGCCAGAGCTAACGACAGAGCCAGAGCCCAGCCCCATCAGCACTCAACCTCAACCTCCATTACTGCGGAGCTGAGGAGACGTGGCAGCGCACGGAGATGACGTCAGCTCCGCGACGGCTGGCCGCCCAGACGCGAATCGGCTCCCGGAACTACACAACCAGCCCAGGAGTCGGCACCCAATCCCCTCCCAAGCGCATCTGCGCAGTGGGATTGTTTTCTCAACTGGACTCGTGGTCCTGTCCTCCTTACCAGCGCTGGCCAACGTATTTCCTCCCCGGGCCTCAGCCAAAGAATACCCGGTACGAAGTGCAGGCACCATCATAGGAGTCCTTGTTATCGCATTAATTCCATGTAACAACCGTATACAAGTTATCGCCCCATGTTACAAATGAGGGAAGTTGGGAGACGACCTAAGATCAGGTCACTGCCGAGGAGCCCCCAGTCGCGTAGTCAGGCTTCAGCATCCAGCCGTGCACTTATTTGTATGTTAAGTAAATGACTAGATCCTGGAGATACAAAAGTTAATACCACAAAAAGTTCACATTCTAGTAGAAGAGACAAGACAGGAAAGCACAGAGTGATTACAATTCTTTACAATAAACTCAACTTTCAAAGTATGAAGGTCCAGGGATAGCGTGGAAGAAAGTGATGAACTGTGTGGGTTGGCTGTAGCATCGACGGCAAGAAATGATTCATAGGAAGCTTGGAGTTAAAGGCAAGACTCCGTGAATGAATGGGCGGTTGCCTGCAGGACGTGGTGGGGATGGCTTCTGGTAGAGGAAGTGTCAGATTAAAAGGTAAGGAGGTGGGCAACCATCATGAGGAGTAGAAACTGCCAACAGCTTGGTGTAAGAAGAGTAAGGGAGAAGGGTTCAAAAAGAACCTATGTGTGAGATCTGTCACTCCAGAGATTTTAAATGCCTTAAAAGAAAGCCCTTTGTATTAAATCTATGATCAATTAACCTTAATTGAAAGATTTCTGTGTGCCAGACATAAGTCTAGAAACTTCACCTACTCCATCTAAATCTTAAATACTCTGATAGATATTATCCTTGCTCTTATTTTACAGAGAAAACTGAAACTGAGATAAGTAACATTGAAAATAACCTAGCTAGTAAGTAGCAGAATCACAATGACCCATATCAAAACCACTGAAGTTAGTAATATTCTTAGTATGCTAATTGTCACAAAGCTTTCATTCATGAATATAGAGAATCCAATAGAGTTCTACACATATTTTCCTTGTTTTTGCCTCTTGGAGTAAGAGATTTTGTACATTTATTTTTCATTTTTGCTCTCTTAACTGCTTCCTAGCTTGCCATATTGAAACTCCCTGACACTTTTCAGTTAACTCATCTTTCCTTCATTCAGCAATTATTTATTTAGTGCCTACTGTGTGCCAGGCATTGTGCCAGTGAACAAGATAAATACATCCCTGCCTTCCTGGAGTTTAAACTCTAATGAGGGAAATATGGAATTATATAAAATAATTACAAATTACCATAAGGATCATGGAAACAAATAAGGGGCTAAGGTAGAAAATGAGGGTACTGTTTTGCGGGATAATCTGAGGCAGTGACATTTTCAGCAGGAACCTAATGGTTGGGAAGTGACCAGCCATGCAAAGATAGGAGAGAAGAGCAGTCCAGATAGAAAATAAAATTTGTGCAGAGATCATAAGGTGGGTTGGAGCTTGGCATCTTTGAGGGACTTAAAGCATACCAGTCCAGGTGAACCCTGGTGATCAAAGGGGAACGTGGCACAAAATGAATGTGAAGACAAAGACAGAAGCTTGAACACAGAGAGTCTTAAACCATGGAACTTGCATCTTAAGTGTAGTGGGAAACCAATGAGGAGTTCTAAGCAAAGAATGTCATGATTTGATTTATGATCTATGATGACTCTTGCTGCTTTCTGTAATATTGATGTGTTTGGGGTAGGGTAAAGTACTATTAATTTTTTTTAATGAAGACCTGTGTAATGGTTACTGTGTGCCAGGAACAGTCCTAAGTGCTTTAAAAATACTAAGTTATTTAATCTTTGTAATAATCTCATTTTTCAAATGGGGAAACTGAGACATAGAGGGGTTAAGTACTTGTCCAAAGTCACCCAACTGATAAATGATGGAGCTAAGATTTGAACCCAAGGAAGCTAGGACATTTAAGGAGACATGCAGTGCAAATAGAGGGATGTGGGCAAACTCATGAGTTCTGCTGATGGGAGAGGTAGGAAAGATAACCAGTTTGAGCAATTGGGAGAATGATAGTGCCATTTTATTGAGGTAGGGAAGACTGGGGTGGGGAGTTGGATTTGGAGATCTACTCATTCACATGTCTTAATGTTATTTGTAATGGGAAAATTTTTACTCTGTTCTAAGTAATTTTGCTTTAATTTAATAAAACAACTTTATCGCCAACCTCAGGATTAAATTGTTTATTTTTTAAACTTTTTAATTTTGAAATAATTTCAAGTTTACAGGAGAGTTGTGAAAATACCAAAGCCAAAAAGACAACTCCAGTATCCCCTTTCCCCAAACTCAGATCCACCAATTTTAACATTGTGCCGCATTTACTGTATCATTTTGTTAATCCACCTATCAGTCTATTTTCTAAACATTTGAGAGTAGGTTGTATATGTCATGCACCTTAAACATATACTTCCATGTATATTTACTAAGAATGAGGATTCTGACTTATGTATCCACTTTAAGTACAGTTATAAAGGACTCAAAGGATTAAGACCCATCCTGGGCCACACCTTAACTGAAGTAACTGCATCTGTTAAGTAGGGTCTTACAATGGGTTCACACCCACAGGAATGAATCAAGTTTAAGCACAGATTTTTCTGGGTGCTTAAACTGCTCCAAACACAGTTTACTGCTCCAAACCATCATATATATATACACTATATCACACTAGAAGTGTGACCTACCTGGTTTTGCTTGTTTAAAATTTAAGTTGGGGGAACATATCCTGGGTTTCATCACTACACTATCTCTGTAATGTCATCATTGTTTCTTCTTTTAAAGATAGCATATTTTCCCCCAGTCTTCATTTTCTTATTTAGCTAGTTTTGTAACCATAAAATAGTTCCCTAATTCTGGGGAGATAATTTTTTTAAAAAATATATATATATTTTAATATTTTTTAAGAGAATAAATCTGTAGAATAATACTTGAAATACGGAAGCCACGCAAAGACTTTTTCAGTAAATAAACTACATCTCTCGGTTTCTATTTACTCCCCCAAATAACTGGGCATGATTTTCTCTTACAGGAGCCTACTTATTGCTTGACCAGAGAATAGTGCTTAATTAAAATGCTTAGTGTTTCTACCATTTTTCAAACAGTGCTGATGAACCATCTAAATTAGTGGCTTGGTGTAGGATCCAGAAATCTATGATTTTCATAAGCTCCAGGAGGATTCTGGTGCTACACTTTGACACCAAGCAGCTAACCGTACAGCTCGCACAGCTACAAAGCGCCTGCTAGCCCCAGCTTCCAGGCGCCGCATTCCCGGGGAAGATCCGAGCCGAGGGCGGGAGAGAGGGAGGGGCAGGGTGCGCGCGGCACTGCCATTTTTGTGCAGGGCAGCCGACCGCCCACGTGGTGCGACGCTCATGGCCATTTTTGTGCGGGGTCCCGTTTCCGCCGGCGCTGCTGAGGGACTCCCGCAGTGGGTTCCTTGGCCATGAAGCCGTGGACGCGCTCACCTCTCTGGCTCTGGCTGCTCTTGCTGCTCCTGCCCACCGCGCAGGGCCGGCAGAAGGAATCAGGTGGGCTCCGTGCAGGCCCGAGCGTGCCGCTCTGGCGGGGGTTCTGGCGGAGCCCCCGAGGCTCTCCCCACCATCTTCCTCGCTCCTCTGTGCGCCCCGCGTCCGGGAGGATGCTGTGGTCGCGAACGCGGCTGCGCAAAGCTGGGCGGAGGGCGCCCGTGCTAATTGGAGCGGCTAGTTAAGGTGTCTGGCGTTACTTCTCCTGCCCAGGACCCTGGTGAACAGAACAGTCTTCAAGAATTCGAAGTGGTGGTGGGAAAAGAATTCCCCTGTTCGCCCTCTGGGAATCTTGCTGATGAATCCAGAGGCTACTCTGTATCTCCCCCAAACATAGTGGGGGGCGGGGAGGGGAAATTCCATGTGGGAGTGGGGGTGGGGGTGGGGTTAGGCTAGCGCCAGAATAGATTAAGGGAGGGCTTCTGTGCTTTTATTTAATTCTCTTTATGGGGCTCAGTTTGATTGTAGAAGAGGAGAGGCTGTGTCACAGTGCAGTTTATCCATAGCCTCCTGAATACCAGCCTTATTTTGGAAATTTTCCATTTTCTTGGACGCCTGACGGCGTGGATTGAGGAGAGTTACGAAAAAAATCCTTCCTGGTGTTTCTTTTTCACGAGTGGGGTGGGAAGGGAATGTCTAAAAGTTTTGGCCTTCTGATGGTTCTGTCTGTTGCTAACAGGAATACTCGTGGATATTTTGTTAACTCGTTTACTTCACTCTTTCAAGGTTCAAAATGGAAAGTATTTATTGACAAAATTAATAGGGCTTTGGAGGATTATGAACCATGTTCAAGTCAAAACTGCAGCTGCCACCATGGGTAAGTTTTTCTTTGATGCCTCTTTGAAAGTTTAATTCTTGCCATGAGGAAGTACCCTAAGGTACTTGGGAGAGACCTGGGTTGCAGTGGTGAGAGAACTAAGCATGTTTTGCCAACAGAAAGATATGCCTGAGGTGGTTTTCCTGTTTCTGGAGAATGAAGATGCTCTGGGAGAGGGGAGACCCTGAAGTCTCAGCATTATCTTTGACTGTCTATGATTACCTTATGTACTTGTCTGTTTTCCCCACTGGACTGAAAGCCTCTTGAGGTCAGGATCTGTGTCTTGTTCACTATTGTGGCCCCACTGCTGGCTATTAGTAAGTACTCAATAAATATTGTTGAATGAATAAACATATTTATAAGTGAATATAATAATATTTCATGTTTGTAATTTTTGAAGTCTGCAAATTAGAGAGGAAGCATGGTATGGTATAGAAAGATAACTTTGCAAGCATCAAATCTGCCACATTTAGCCGTGTGGCAAACCACTTAACTGTCTCTGGGCCTCAGATTTCTCATCAGCTAAATAACCCATCTTTTAGCACCTCGTTAAGTTAACCTGTGACTCAAAAATTCAGCTGATGCTTAATGAAAATTTGCTATGTACTGAGCTTTAAAAGAGATGTCAAAAGGCTATACATTCTGATTGCTGCTGACAGGCTACATGGGTGTGGATGAGGCCAGACAGACCAGAACAAAGGAGTTAGCGTTAGACTGTGTGGCATAAACCTTGCTCACTGTGGAACTTAAGGAAGGTATGTCATTGGGGGCTGTAGTGCCTGGGAGGACAGGATTGTAGCAGGAGTAGTAAAGGAGTAATATGGGTCAGGTAAGGGAGGGGCAATGCAAAGGGAAAGAAGAAGAGAAATTGGCTTGGATCTTCACTCTTAGTGGCTTTGTTGTTGATTAAATTACCTCTGGTGCTTCTGGGGAAAAGTTGCTCATTCCTCTTCTTCCCCTCAGCTTACTGTGTTCTCTGATACTGAACCTAAATGTCTGGATAGGAATTGGGTGAAGTGGTATTACTCTCTTGGCGTCCTTTCCTTGATGATTTCTGTTCTTCCTCAGTGTCATAGAACAGGATCTTACTCCTTTCCGAGGAGGCATCTCCAAGAAGATGATGGCGGAGGTGGTCAGACGGAAGCTAGGGACTCACTATCAGATCATTAAGAACAGATTATACCGGGAAAATGACTGCATGTTTCCCTCAAGGTAGGAGTAACAAGGAATATGTATCTTCTTTTTTATATATGGACTTGATTGATACTATTCTCATAGAGAAGTAAATTCAGGGGACTGACCATAAATCCCTCTTCATATTTCAGGGGAATTATAAAATAGTGACAAGCTCTTCTCCATGCCTGGATGTTTTTCTTGCCAACTCCTATCCTCCTTTATCCTACATGACTGCCTTATTTTGCTGTTCCCAAATTAGATGTTAGGAGCTTTTTTGAGCATTTGTCCACTGGCCTACGTGAGAGAATCCATTGTCCTGAACGAGGAAAATGGTCTCCATATACTCTCCTGGTCTCATGTTTAGTGGGATCATGCTGTAGCTGTAGGGCACAGGCGGATAAGACATTGCAGGAGTGAGCTGGACTGAAGGACAAGGAGAAGCTTAGGTATTTATTGAGTGTTTGTCATGGGCAGGTATTGTTCCAGGTTCCGAGTATTTAAGAAAAGGTGGCACAGAGTCAAGAGGAATAATTGAGGCTGCAGATTGCACAGACAGTGCTATCCAGAACTTCAGGTGTGAGGGTTGAGGTAACATGTTAGTGGGCTGGAGGCTGAGGGGAGCTGGGAAGATCTCAACCTGAGCCCACAATTTGGGCTTAGGCAGACGATAAACTTCCATTTTAGCACTTTTTTTTGGTACTTCAAATCTTATTAAATGTGAAGGTACAAAACCCAGAAGGCATGTTAGGGATCCCTTACTTAAGACCCTCTTGCTCTGCTAAACAATCCCTATTCTGTCATTAAAATAAATTAGTATTGCAAAAGTTACTTAATCCTTTTACATCAGGATTTATATTTGCATGGTTTTTTAAAATGCAGTTTTAATGAGATATATTCACACACCATAAAATCCATCCCAAGTATACGGCTTGTTTTTTGGGGGGGAGTGCATGGTCGGGGAATCGAACCTGGGTCTCCTGCATGTAAGACGAGCATTTTAACACTGAACCACCCATGCACCCTGCTTGTTTTTTTTAATAACAACTGTATCTCAAATTAGTACATATTCACTGTAAAAAGTATGTAAAAACAACAAAAAAGAAATAAAAGATCATTTAATATCTCACTACCATGAGGTAATCACAGTGACGTTTTGGTTATCAAGTGTCGGGGAAATAAGGTGGTAGTTGGGAAAATTATTGAGGTATTTTATACAGAAGTTTTTTTTTCATTATTTGGGACAATGATAGAGACTAAGTACTAATTGTTAGCATGGAGAGTTTTTAATTAATTTCCACAAATGAGAAATAAAATACATTTATAGGCATTGTTGGACTTTGAAAGCTTACCCAGTGTTCAAAGTTAGCTGAACTATTTCCTCATGAAACTAATTACTGTCAAAGTTTCTGAAAGGCATGTGTCTGTTCTAGACCTCAGAGCATTTTGATTAGAATCACAAGATCTTGCAAATGTTCTTAAGGAAATACAAAACTTCATGCACAGTAAGTTATCTGTGTTACTCATGACATTGAAAGTTCCTATCCCAGCTACATACATAAGTATAGAAAAGAGACAGACAAAACAGGAATAGAATGAAAAATTCAGAACTAGTGCCTTTAATGAAATAGACACAGTTGTATAATATCTCAAAGATCCTGTCTTACTAGATGTAGATACTTATAATTCATCCAGATGCAAAATCCTGTATGGAGTTTTTTAAATTCACATTTTCAACAAATTAAAATATAAACTCATCATTTCAAGGATGAACTGAGAGAATTTGTAAGACACTCTGAGTCCACCATGAGGTGGCCCCACCCTGAGTCATTTCATTATCACAAACTGTCAGCTGTGGTCTGGGGTCTAACCATGAATAACAAAAGATGCATCTATCATGGGAAATTCCAAGGATGTAGAGGTTACCCACTGGGAATGGGGCCCCCAAACCAGCCAGGTTCTTTATTATACTACACATTGCTCTCAGGAAACTTTTCAGTAGGCTGATTATCTGAACACTGGCTTGCCTTATTTTAAAAGAGTAGGTGGGATCTTGGCCTTGTCACAGAGTAGACACTGCTCTGGTGAATTTGTGATATTCCCGCCTGACAGGTGTAGTGGTGTTGAACACTTTATTTTGGAGGTTATTGGGCGCCTCCCTGACATGGAGATGGTGATCAATGTACGAGATTATCCTCAGGTTCCTAAATGGATGGAGCCTGCCATTCCAGTCTTCTCCTTCAGTAAGGTAAGTAAAGGAAGAGCCTACATGGGAGTATTGGGGATGTTCCTTTAGGTATGGGCAAGAAGGGGTCGTTATCCCAGGTCAAAGTCTGATAGATAACGGTGAGTGTGAGGCATAAGGTCCTGGAATGGGTCTTTGTCCCTGTTAACTTGATAGTGGTTGAGCAATAGACTAAGGAAATGGGGTTAAGTACCTACACATAAGGAATGTGAATAAGATTGCTTAAGGAACTGTCTGGTGAGGGATGGAGAATGAGAAGCCTGAGGAACCAACAGGACATTGGAGGTGGGGCTCTGTATTAGTCAGGGTTCTCTAGAGAAACAGAACTAACAGGAGAGACCTGTAAATATGAGATTTATAAAGGTGTCTCACACAACTGTGGGAATGGAAGAGTCAAAAATCTGTAGGGCAGGCTGTGAAGCTGGCAGCTCTGATGAAGTGTCTGGACAAACTCAACAGGAGAGGCTTGCTGGCTGAAGAAAACAGTAACAAAAGTCTCACTTCTTCCTTAAAAGCCTTCAACTGATTGGATTATCTTGGTGAGAGGCACACCTTAGTTGAGCACAGATGTAATCAGCCACAGATGCTATCAACTGACTGATGATTTAATATGCCAGCCTTCTGGTGTATCAACTAGGCACAAAATAGCCATGCAACTGGGCATAAATCACTTGGCCAAGTTGACACCAGAACCTAACCATCACAGGCTCAGAGATCCTACAGGGCATAGGAGAGGGGTCTAAGAAAGCGCACAGGTTTAGAATTAGGGAACACTGTCATTTCAAAAATGTTGAATTCCTACATTATATGTATCGGCCAGCTGAGTATCATCTTTATCCTAAGGTAAAGATATCTCCACACAGTATGTGTCCAAGCAGTGCATTGAGGGGGATAAGCCTAGGATATCTGAGAGGGATAAATGAGGGATGTACCTTGGGTCTAGATAGGGAGAGATAGAAATAGCTAGGACAGACCTGTAGGCATGGAGAACTGGGCAAGGTTAATATCTCATCAGTGTTCAGGTTAGTGCAAACTATACATTAACAAGAATAGGCCAGGGTTCCCTAGAGACTAGGTATGAATACACTGGTGCAGGGAGGGAGGATTCTGTGGGGGCAAAATGGGTTTAGGAAAATCCCATGGACTTGGGAAAAAGAGTGCCATTTCAGTTCTGGCTTTTTCAAAGCAAAGGGACAGTTTACCCCCAATCATTCTTTATCACAGTTTGCTTTCTCTCTAGACTTGTTTATTTCCTGTGTTGCAAGTGGGCTGAGGTCACATGTGTGTTGCATTTTCCATGATTTAGCCTCATTTCTCAAAAGTGCTTGGTCCCATTATTTGTCATGAAACTCTCCCAGAAGAACAGATAGAGGCTCCCATGTAAGTCAGTAAGGATTTTTGTTTATCTGTTGTTTCTGTTCATAATCAAGTACAACCACTGGTATACTTTCTATTTATTTCTCTCTTTTTAAAATCAGTGATTCCTGTTTTCAAGGGAGAGATTTTATAGTTAATTGTACAGCTTTTATTAAGCAGCTGTTAATGTTTGAGGTGTGTGATGAGTATATCATTCTTTAGGTATGTGAGAGAAGGCAAACAGCACATTGCACATGTAGTTTCAGAGGAAGAAATTATAGAGGTTTATCAGTGGGCATAGTTTTAACAGAGATAACTATAAAAAGGGGACAAAGTAGTTTCAAACTTTCTTTTAAAAATGTGGGATAACACTCCTCTCCCCATTCTGCCTGTTGGCACTTCTGATCCTGATCAATGAAAAGCCAGTCATTTATTGACTAACCATTGTGAACTCGGTAGTGCCACAGTGTTAACTAATACCAGCTAGCACTTCTTAGTCAGGCACTGGTACATAATGGTTCTAAGTTTTGCATGTATGAACTCATTTAATATTTTCCAGCAAGCCTATTATGTAGATATTATTATTTTTCCCATTTCAAAGATAAGGAAACTGAGGCATAAAAGCATTAGATAACTTATCCAGAATTGGAAAGAGATGCAGTTAGTATTCAGACTCATATAATCTATCTCCAGTGTCCTAACCTTTGCACTGTACTTCCTAGTTCTTACTCTTGTAAGGCCCATCTAGAAAATAACTAAGAATTGGGTAAGACAGTATAAACTCCAGTTATAACAGGAGTTAAAAGGTGAGAGAAATATGAGGACGTTCATGTGAATGTATTATTCCCTTAAACTAAAAACCTTAGTAGTGTGGGTCCTCTAGGAAAACAGAACTTTGAAAGACTGTAAAGGTTGATTTTTAATGTGATTTCAAATTCTGGGATTCAGTGAGCCCATGCATTTTAACTTATGGTCACTTTTGTCTTCTAATGTCCAAAGTCTAGGGAGAATATATCTTTGGCATGGTGACAAAGAACAAGACTTTGTCCAGATCCAGTGGCATAAATACAGTTTGATTCATCTCTCTTTGTTCTGAGACTGATTTAGAACAACCTTTCTGTTTCTGTTGAAGACATCAGAGTATCATGACATCATGTATCCTGCTTGGACATTTTGGGAAGGGGGACCTGCTGTTTGGCCAATTTATCCTACAGGTCTTGGACGGTGGGACCTCTTCAGAGAAGATCTAGCAAGGTAGGTCCTTTAGAGATGTTTTATTTTTCCCTCTGGATTTTCCTGAAATAAGCAGTAGAAATAAAGTAATACAATAAGAATAAGAAAAAATAATTATTTACTTAAAAATGGCTAACTTTCTAGTTAAAAAAAAAGAAAACTATAGCATAAGCAATTTTATATGTATAAAAATATTTACATATCCATAGAAAAAGGGCAGGAAAACCTGCCCTAAAATAAAACATCAGCAATCCTCCTGTCTTTCTGAATTTCATTCAGTTTATAAAGGAACCTAGGTAAGTTGTATGGGTTTGGTTTGGTTTGATTTTTTCTTTTTTTTTTCATAAGCACTTTTATATTGTTGTTATTTGGATTCTTTATGGTTTGAAGAATATCCAAGCTTTGAGTGTCAATTCCCACTTACTTTAAGGAGATTTCTCTTTTCTTCATTTTCATTTGTAGCCCATTAAGTGTCCTACAACAGAGCAAGTCTCATATATTAGGAAGCATCAAATGGCAAAGCTCAGTTCGTTTTCTTTAACAATCAAATAGAAACGTAGTGATCATAGTGTCACATTGGCCATTTTCTAACCGTATCATGTGTGTGTAGGCAGAATAATAAACACACTGTTTAAGGTTATTGAGTTGAGAGTTAAATAAGACCTAAGTTTAAAATCTTGGTTTTGCCACTCAGTAACTGTGTGACTTGGGATAAGTTAACTTTTCCTCTCTCTAAATCTTCTGTTACCTCATATGTAAAATGGGATGGTAAGAGAACCTTCCTTGCAAGGTTTTTGTGAAGAGTAAATGACATAATGTGAAGTGTTGAGCACAGTATCTGACATAAAGCAAGAACTCAGGAAATATTACTTACTGTTTGCAGCTTTTTATGTTTTTTTCTTGTTTTGTATTATTTCTCTCCACAGAGCTAGTGAAGCTGGCAAACATAAAAGCTAAGAAATTTACTGATAGATTGTATAGATGAGCTGATTCAACAGTACTGCTGTTGAAAAGAGAAAAATCAATACCAATAGCCAACCTTTAACACACGATATATTTGACTGAAATCATCCAGGATTTTGGCATATTTCAAGTAAATACGCTTGTATAAGAGCACTTAGGATGTGCATAACCCATGCAAATACCCAACAAGAACCTCTTTCCTCTCCTTTGTATCCAGGGCTTTCATAAGAGCTATGTTTTGCATTTTTTATTTTTTTAAGGTAAATTTATACCCAACTGTCATTTATAATCATATTCTATCTTTTGGAAGATAAAATATGAATAATATAGACATTCTGAATGTTTTGCAAATTTGTTTCTTTATTTTTTATTAGAAAAGTTGTGTGTTTACAGAACAATCATGCATAAATGCAGGATTCCCACACACCACCCTATTATTAACACCTTGCTCTGGTGTGATACATTTGTTACAACTGAAGAAAGCACATCTTTAAATTGTACTATTAACTATAGTATATGGTTTAACTTTGGGTTTGCTGTGTTGTACAGTTCCATCGATTTTTTTTAACTTTTTTTATTGTATAGTATAATATATATACAAAGCAAAGAAATAAAAAAGCAATAGTTTTCAAAGAACTCTTCGACAAGTGGTTATAGGACAGATCCCAGAGTTTATTATGGGTTACCATATGATCCTCTCATATTTTTCCTTCTAGCTGCTCCAGAATATAGGAGGCCAGAGGCTTAAATTTTTTTTTATCATTACAATCTACTTTTTTGTTTTTTGTTTTTTTTTTGCATGGGCAGGCACCAGGAAACGAACCCGGGTCTCCAGCCTGGCAGGCGAGAACTCGGCCTGTTGAGCCACAGTGGCACACCTCACAATCTTCTTTTTCTTCCTTCTTTTTTTTGTGAAAAATAACATATATACAAAAAAGCTATAAATTTCAAAGCACAGCATCACAATTAGTTATAGTTGTATGTTTCACAGTTTGACATGGGTTATAATTTCACAATTTTAGATTTTTACTTCTAACTTTGATTTTTTTTTTAATATTTTTCTAGTAACATATATACAACCTAAAATTTCTCCCCTTTAACCACATTCAAATATATAATTCAATGTTGTTAGTTACGTGCTAACACCCCTACAATCCATTACGAAAACTTTTCACATTGTCTCAAATAGAAAATGTACAGTTTAAGCCTTAACTCCTTGTACCCTACCCTTTGTTACCTAGTAACCTATATTCTAAACTCTGCTCTATGAGTTTGCTTATTCTCATCATTTCAAGATTATAATATGAAATGATTTCATTTTTGTTGAAAGTTTTACCCATACATATATATGGGATATCTTTGCTTATTTTTATAGAACATAATAAAGTCATTAATAGTGAGAAAAAAATCCAATATGAGAATTTATTTCTTTTGATACCTTCCCCTTTTGTTTTTTAGTTAAGTTTATTTGAGATTATAATATTGCAGTTTCACTTTTCAGAGCCCCCTTTGAGCATCTCTGGCAGTGTGAATGAATTTCTTACCTTCCTTTAGCAAGAAACTAATAATTTGCTTTTTATCCACATTGATGTCTCCTGGCTATTTTTCTTTTTGTAATCTTTTTGGGGACTTGTCTTCTATGACTTATAGTTCACTTTGCAGAAGAATTCAGTGTCCTCTACAGATTTAATGATTACACTTTCTACTTCTGTCAAAGGAAATTTGAAAAAAAAGGTCTGGGGTAGTGCCAGACTGAGGTGGTGGCCACTGTTTGTACTTGCGTGGAGAAAAAAATTTCTCATATAGGCCTTTTGACAATCAAAAATGTCTACAGATATTTTGAAATATCCTCTGGGAGGGAGAAGAACAAACAGTTAAATACCACTGATCAGATATATAGAGAGAGATAGAAAAAGAAATTATTCACTAAAAAGTTAAATTGTTAAAAGTGGCTATCTGTGTTATAATGGCCACTTTTCATGTGGGAGACCCAGGTTCGAGTCCCGGCCCATGCACCCCAAAAAAAAGGGGCTCTCTGTGAATGGGGAGATTCTTGATGATTTTTCAACATTTATTTTTATGTTTTTCTATTAGAATTTTACATAATGAGCATGTGTCATTTTTTTCACTCAAGAAAACGTAATGCTATAGTGTTTATATCTTAGTGGAAGGAGTGCAGGAGAAAGCAAGAAATAGTTCTGACCTTAGACTGGAGAATCAGGTAAAAGTGATCCAGCAAGAAAGGGCTAGAGGAAGAGCCAGGTTAGCTGAAAGTGAAATGCTGAGGGCCTGGAAAATATTGAACAGTGCTCTCAACTGAGCAAAAATGAGTAATACGGTACCATATATATCTGAAAAGTATCTCTACCTGAAAAGTTTATATACTAAGTTTCTCCATTACTGTCATAATAGCCCAACAATCCCTCATTACCTCCAGTTGGCTCCATTTCTTTTTCAAAGGAAAACACTGCCCACACTGCTCTGGCCTCCTTGAAGAAAGTTAAGAACGAAACCTCTATGGAGCTAGCTGTTTCAGCAAGGAAGGCTGGTCGTGGTAATGTGTAATAAGACTTGAGTTTCAGGGACTGTCTTTATGGAATATTTAGTACAGTTTCAAGAATACCAAGGTGCTTTGCAAATAGGTAACTAATCTGATGATAATTCCTGTGCATCCAAAACACAGAGTCAGGGAGTGATTTGTTTTCTTGCCCTTTCATTCAATTTCTGCTATTTTCTAAAGTTCTCTTTGTATGTTAATTTTATCAGTAGCATTCTACTTAAAAGGGGAGTCTACACTGTATTGCATTAAACAGCCCAAAACATGTTGTTCACGGTTTTGAGGGCTTTCCTATCAATGTTGTTAGGAACATTGGGGCAGTAGGTTTGTAAGTATTACTGGCTAGTACCTCCAGGGAATGAAGTGATAACAAAAAAGAACATAATATCATTTAGGGCTTTTCCTTTCGAGTAGAAAAGTAGCCTTCATCAGACTTATTTTAAAAATGTAAAATTCTCAATTAATCTTCAGAAATGGTTAAAACAAGTCCTTATCTAGTTTTTTAAAAAACAGAAACTAATCAAAATCATTATTTTTAGGTCAGCAGCACAGTGGCCATGGAAAAAGAAAAATTCTACAGCATATTTCCGAGGATCAAGGTGATTATATTTTCTAACATATGACAAAGATATTCTTCATCTGTAAAACATAAGCAACTCTGAGGATGTGAAGAATTATGTACCTCAAAGGGAAAGCTAAGATAACTGAGAAATAAACATAGAATCACAGAAATTTAGATTAGAGAAGACCTCAAACTTTTGCCCAAATCACTCCAAAGAAGTGAAGTTTATCTGTCCAGTCACTGAACAGATTTTTAGTGTCCTGAGTGTGTTGGGCCTTGACTATATGGGTCCAAATCTGGTCTTCAAAGGTTTTAAGACCTCTTTGAAATCATGTGGGTATATGTGTATTTTTCTAAAAAGAGGTCCCCCAGTTCTCATCAGATTCCTAGGGAGTCTGTGGCCCATCAGATGATAAGGCCCTCTGCTACTTGGACCATGATTGGGAGTTTTTCCACATATTATCTTTAGGTTTTTAAGACCTATAGGGTTTCTTTTTTCCTTCTTCAATGTTTTTTTTTTAATTGCGATGTAATCATCCAAAGTGTATAATCATTGGTTTACAGTAAAGCTGTGCATTCATCATTAGATTTTTGAACATTTTCATTACTCCAGTTTTTTAAATTTAAGTATTATACCGGACTTTACAGAGCGTATATAACAAGATCATGTACCTCTTTTGGTGAGTGGTGATTACCTTGTCACACAGCTATGAGTACCAGTGCTCTTAGAGACTAAGTGAACCTTCTAAAAGGGGAAGTATTCCCTGAAATACGGGTGTAATGACCAGAACAACATGCCCTTAAAGACCAGATGGAATGAAAGAATGGTCAGACACTACCCATTACTGAATGGTAAAGTGGGGAATAGCCCAAGACCAACTAAGATTCTGCAGTACCCAGTATCTCCCTCTCTCTTGTCCATCTGTGCATAGTCTTGCTTTGGTCCTGGTACTGTTCACCTTTCAGAGACTGGGAACAGTATTATCAGCATAGGCCACATGGTTTTATGTCATGTGTTTCTTTTATAGGACAAGTCCAGAACGAGATCCTCTCATTCTTCTGTCTCGGAAAAACCCAAAACTTGTTGATGCAGAATATACCAAAAACCAGGCCTGGAAATCTATGAAAGTAATCACCAGTCATCTGAATAGAGCTACAGCAGTGAAGATTTTCATTCAAAGAACATTGCCATATGGGTAGAATTCCAGATTAGGTTTCCTTTCAGGGATGGGATGAATGTCGAGAAAGTTCTATGAATCATTAGTAGTATATTTGGTAAATATTTTTTCAAGCCCACATTGTTTTTCTGGCCCATATTATGAGTACTATATTATCTAGAAAGTTTAAACTAGAAGTGGGGAAACTTTTTCTCTAAAGCGCCAGATAGTAAATATTTTAAGCCTTGCAGGTCATGTAGTCTCTGTTGTAGTTACTCATATCTGCCATTATAGCACTAAAAGAGTCATAGAGACTGTATACATGAATGAGCATGACTGTGTTCTAATTAAATTTCATGGGCACTGAAATTTTAATTTCAAATAATTTCATGTTATAAAATATTCTTTTGATTTTTTTTCAACCATTTAAAAATGTAAAAATATTCTTAGGCTATAAAAAAACAGGCAGTGGTTCCGAATTGGTTTGTGGGGTATATTTTGTCAACCCCTGAATTAAACCAGTGGTTCTCAATTCTGGCTGACAGTACAAGCAGAGAGCTTAAACAATGAATTAAATGAATCAGAATCTCTGGCATCTTCATTTGTTAAAGCTCCTGAAAGGAGTCTGAGGTAAAGTCAGAAATAAGGAACTTTAGCTTAGTGTCCTTTTTGACCTCTTAACTCTATAATTTGTTGCCTTAATCCAAGGACATTAAGCCCTAAATTTCCCCATCTGGAATTTCCAATTACTATTTGAGGATGCTGTAGGAAAAACTAAATATATCTGAAATACATGTATTAGTTGATACATTTCAATAAAACAGGAGTAAATGATGTTTAAGGAACTTTAGTAATGAACATATGAAAAATTTATTCATCTATTTATTAATTTATTCATCTACTGTGGAAAGTTCACTGGCAACCAAGACTACTTGCTCTCATCAAAGAGTTTACCATCTGATAAGGTGGCTGAAAAGTACATAGGGGTGGGTCTGAGGCTCACATGCCCTCATGTGCTAGCAGGTGATGTAAAGGAGTGAGCAGGACCCACTGGAGAACACTCAGTCGGTTGCTGCCAAGTTGGAATGGCAGCCTGGTTTGCCAGATCTTACATTTTTCAAGAAAAGTTGGAAATCTGAACATTTGTGAGAAATACCCTATCACTTAAATATGTTGGTAATGATTTAAATATCTATTTTTTTAATACTTTGCATGCCTATGTAAATCTGTATGGATGCCATCTGTAAGCTCCCCAAACACAACTTGAGACCTCCTGTATAAATAATTTACACAGTGAAATGTGCTGCAGGCCACAACCTCTGAGTACAAAGGGGCACCAGATGGTTTCAGGTGAGCTTAAGCTGTGAAATCAGACAGACCTGGGTTAAAACCCTTGCTCTTCTATTTTGGGCCACATGACCTTTCATAGGTTTCTCAACTTTTGAACTTGGTTTCCTCATGATAATAATGACTCCTGATATGTTTATTATAGACTTAAATGAGGTAATATTAATGAAATGTTTAATCAATGCTTGACGCTCTGTGTTCTTCAATAAATGCTGTTATTACTAATACTAATAACTTCCTTTTCATTTAAAGGATACCTTGGGGAAGCCAGCTGCTAAGGATGTCCATTTAGTGGATCACTGCAAATACAAGTAAGTCAGACTTTCAGGACTCCTGATTCTTGGTTTCTCTATTGTTTTTAAACTAGCTTCACTTTGGGTAAGAACTTTAATACTAGCATAAAGCTTGGGCTTATGAAAGTATCATTAATTCATTTAGTTGTTAGTTACTGAGGGTCTCTTGCAGCCAAGGCTCTGATCTGAGTGTTGCAGGGACTATAGAAGTGAATGAAACATGATTCCCTGCTTCCAGAGAGTTTGCAGGCTAGGAATCAAAGAGATGGGATTACCTGTCTCCACACCCCACCCAATGAGTAGTTGGAGTTAGATGAAATACTTATGAGGTTAATAAGATAGCTTAAGGTTCAACATGAATAGAGTAAATGTAACTAAAATATTATGATTGTGTTGGACTAACAATTAGATGATCAGGATTTCTGGACGCATAGGACAATCCAGGGTGCTGTTCCCCGACCCCATCTTTGAACACCAAGCAAAAATAGGCAGAGTCATCTTTCTTAAAACCCCAGAAAACAGTTAAAGGGTTGCAGTAACTGGGTGAGTATAGAATCAAGAGAACACAAACGTTTAAAAATGGTAGGAGAACGGTGATCTTGCTGGTCCCTTCTTCACCCCCTCCCCAGTGTGGTGTAGAGCCAGCCCGTGCTCCCATTGTGAGTCCCTGGCCCTGTTTCTGAAGGAGCGAGTAACCATTATACACAAACTAGGATGCCTGTATGGCATTGCCAACATGGGGTGCCAGTGTGAAAGACTGAACCAGGAAGATCGTCTCTGACTCACCCTCCCAGAATTCTCCTTGCAGGCAGAAGCAGCTTGCAAACAGCTAAAGCTGTGTAAGTAACAATTAAGTCAAAGTGGTCTGAGACAAAGGATTACCAGCTTTACCACACACATTAGAGCACCGGGAGTGAGAGAAAGTTTATTTCATATAGGACATGTGGATTCCTGCAAACAGGAGAATTCCTAAGGCTACAAGTAAGCACAAGTTCAGGAAAAGATATAGGCTCAGAAAAGATGGAGAAGACCTTCACTTCACTTGGACTGATCTTCCTGATATAACAGATAAACTCTGGAGGTGAGCACAGTCAACATAGACCCAGTTTACAAAGACTTGAAAGGTAGTTTTTTGCATTTGTTTGTTTTTGTTAGCTCCTGGCACTTAAGGAGATCCCTATCATATCACTGGCTGAATACAAGCTTAAGGAACAGACAGCTCAGGGACTAAATCCAGAGTTAATATTTCAAAATATTAAAATGTATAATGTTCAACAAGATTACAAAGGCAAGGTAAGAATTCAGAAATCATCAACAAAATATACCAAGCTCTGGACAAACTAGATAAAGTTTAAAAAGAAAAAAAAGATCTTTAGTAAACTCAAGGAAATAAACATTAAAAAATCAAGGAAATGGTGAATGAACAATATGAGAATCTCATTAAAGAGTGAAATTGTAAAAAGGAACCAAACAGAAATATTGGAATTGAAGAACAGGATAACTAAAATGAAAAATTCCCTACAGGGTTTCAAGAGCAGATTGGAGCTGGCAGAAGAAAGAATCAGTGAACTTGAAGATAAGACAATTGAAATGATTCAGGCTGAGAACGAGAAAGATAAAAGAGTGAATAGAGCCTTAGGGACCTGTGTGATGCCATCAAACTTACCTACATACATGGAGATTCAGAGGGAGAAGAAAGAGTGAAAGGAGCAGAAGGAATAGTCTAAGAAATAATGTCTGAAAACTTCCCAAACTTAACGAAAGACATGAATATACACATTGAAGAGGCCCAGCAAACCCCAAGTATAAACTCAAAGAGAACTATGCCCAGACACATGGTAGTTAAAGGTCAAATGCATGGGATGGGAGAGAGTTCTGAAAGCTGCAGAGAAAAGCAGCATGTCATGTACAAGAGAGTCCCAATAAAATTAAATTCTGCTTTCTTAATAGAAACAATGGAAGCAAGAAGGCAGTGGGATGAATATTTAAAATGGTCAAAGAAAACAATTGCCAACCAAGGATTTTAAATCTGGTGAGACTGTCTTTCAAAACAAGAGATTAAGATATTCCCAGATAAACAAAAGCTGAGGGAATTCATCATCACTAGACCTGCACTACAAGCAGTGCTAAAGGGAATTCTTCAGATTGAAAAGAAAGGACACAATACAGTGGATTAAGGTGGCACAAAGAAAGAAAGACCTCCAGTAAAGGTAACCATGGGTAGTTATAAATGGCAGCAATAATGCATTGTATTTTTTTGGTATGTAACTCCACGTTTTATTTCTAACAGGTTATAAAATGCAAAGACATTAAAGGTAATAATAATTCAATGGATTTGGACATAAAATGTATGAAGAGATAATATGTAACAAATGCAAGAATAAGATGGGAGACAGAGAGGTACAGGAAAGTGTATATGCATACTATTGAAGTTAAGTTGCAATCTAAACAAGCGTGATTATTACATATTTAGGATGTTAAATTAAGCCCCAAGGTAATCATGAAGAGGGAAATGGAAAAGAACTTGAGATGGTCACCACAAATGATCAAATAAATATGAAAGCAGGCATTAACTAAGAATTGAGGGACAAAAAAGGTACAAGATTTACAATGACAAAATAACAAAATGCCAGAAGAAAGTCCTAAACTATCAGTCATATTTCAAGTATAAATGGATTAAACTCTCCAGGCAAAAGGAAAGATTGCAGAATGGATAAAAAAAAGTATGACCCAACTATGTGCTATCCATAAGAAACTCACCCTTAAGTTCAAAGACCCAAGTTAACAGTGAAAGGATGGAAAAATATATACCATGCAATTATAACCAAAAGAGAGCTAGGGTAGCTATACTAATATCAGACAAGAGAGACTTCAATCCAAAACTGTTACAAAGGACAATATGTTGATAAAGGGTCAATTCAATGAGGAGACATAATGATAAGTAAATATACACTAAACAGCAGAGACCCAAAATATATAAGGCAAACTTGAAGGGAGGAATAGACAGCTCTACAGTAATAGGAGACTTTAATACACCACTTTCAACAACGAAGAGACCTCTAAACAGAAGATCAATAAGGAAATATAAGATGTGAACAATAATGTAAACCAATTAGACGTAACACACACATACACAAATTACACCTAAAAACAAAAGAATACTCATCTAGTGTACATGAGTCATTCTTCAGGGTAGATCATACATGTTAGTTTCACAAAACAAATCTCTATAGGTTTTAAAATGTTGAAATCACAAAATGTGTCTTCTCCAACTATAATGGAAAAAAAGCTAGATAACAATAACAGGGAGAATTGGAAAAATCCACAAATACATGAAATTTAAACAACAAACTCTTAATCAGTGGGTCAAGGTGAAAATCATAAAGTCAGGAAGTGTTTTTGAGATGAATGAAATGACACCCCAACATATCAAAACTTATGGGACACAGTGAAGGCAGTGCTCAGAGGAATTTAAAGCCCTAATGTTACATTAAAAAAGGAGAAAGTGCTCAAATCAGAGACCTAAGCACACCCTTGGAGGAACTAGAAAAAGAACAGCAAACTAATTCCAAAGCAAGCAGAAGGAAGGAAATAACAAAGATTAAAGCAGAAATAAATGACATAGTTAAAAAAATAGAATTAACAAAACCAAAAGTTTGTTCTATGAAAAGATCAATAAAATTGACAAACCTTTAGCTAGACTGACAAAGAAAATGAGAGAGGATGCAAGTAATGACAACCACAAATGAAAAGGAGGGCATTACTACTGATCTCACAGAAATCAAATGGATCATAAGAGGATATTATGAACCACTGTATGCCAACAAATTAGATGACCTAGATGAAATGGACAAGTTCCTAGAAATATGCAAACAAACTGTAGTGCCTCAAGAAGACATGGACGATCTCAACAGTCCAATTACATGTAGAGATTGAATCAGTCATAAAAAACCTCCCCCAAAAGCCCAGGACTACATGGCTTCAGAGGTGAATTCAAAACATTTCCATGGTGTTTTTACCAAACATTCCAAGAATATACAACAATCCTGCTTAAATGTTTCCAAAGAATTGAAGAAAAAGGAAAACTTCATAACTCATTCTTTGAGGCCAACATCACCCTTATGTCAAAGCCAGATAAAGAAAATAACAAACAACCCTTATAAATATAGAAGCAGAAATCCTCAACAAAATACTTGCAAACCAAATTATGAAAGTATTCTCAGAGGTTACAATGTAGAATACAGCAGACCTAGAAGTACACAAAAGCTAGAGATGGGGGAGAGGCTGACCAATGAGGCTGATCTTAAATGCAAGGGAATGGATAGAAGTGACGGTAACTAATTAGTGGGGTTATAAGCAACATTGCCATATTGAAGGTGAATGTAATCAAAAGGGGATGTATAGTGCATGTATCCCACTGATTAAATCTACAATTATAAATAAGTTCTTGCATGAACTATTTCAGAAGTTCAATTTTGGACTGAGTCAATAGTAGAGGGATATAGGATGAAAACTAAAATGCATGCTATGCCCAATAATTAACAGTAGTATGAGGGAGAACTAATTGGGGGAGGGGGACAAATGATAAGGTGTAGTTTTAGTTTTGATTTGAAAGTTGGTGGCTGTTTTTGTCAGTTCTTTATCACTATGAACCAATGAAAATAGTCTAAAATTTAGAGTGCTGCTGATTGTGCAACCAAAGTAAGGATACTGTAAGACATGGTTTGTTTATTTTGGACATAATCCATAATGCCCAATAGATTGAGGGAGCTGAAGGGTACAATGATTGAGAACAGATTGGCAAATTATATATTTATATGACAGAATATGGTGTGGCTACAATAAGGAGGGACATCAAGAAGCACATGATGAACTGTTAAGACCTTAGGGACAATGTGTTGTGCAAAATAAGCCAGAAACAAAAGAACAGATATGCTGAGGTCTCTTTCAGAAAATACTTGTAAGAAAGTTGGAGCCTAGATTATAAGCCCTTATAGCAGCCATTCTTAGTTTAAAGCTGTAAATGTATCTCTAGATTCTAGACACTCAGCTGTATGTATATCAGCTGGTATTTCCCCGGACTCTGAGTACTTCTGCGACACCTAAGACCCAGAAATGTAGTGCTATAGCCCTGAAAGTTAGCATAGCTATAACAGTTAAAGCAACCAAAAGAGGAATTATGCCCCAATTAGTGTTAAAAATGAAGCCAATCTGGCTGGATCTAAATTGGAATACAGGATAAAAGATGATAGTGTATGTACTCTAGACCTTAACCTACCAAATGAGACCAAATGCAGAGAAGTTTATTATATCTAGAACCTAAACTTTCAGTAACAGATAATCTAAGTCAACCTGTCTGGATAGCTTATGTAAACAACCCAAACTGCTGAAGTTCAGAATGGGAATGAGGCCTTCTAAATCTCTATAGCTTAATGTAATACCAGGATACATCTCAGACTATGGTGGGCTGATAATTAGAAAGTATTGGTTAAGTCCCTTGAGTGTCCAAAGGGGGGGGGAATATATATATAGAACTATTAAACTTTCCCATCCAGGAAATCCTGGGTACCCTCTTAACCATTGGGGACTCCCAAGAAAATAGGCCAAGGCTGGATTTTGAGGCTTGCCCTTATGAGACTTATTTTTGTAGGGAGAAGCTAAGACTATCCATAAGGAGGTTTAAGAGTGACTTTCAGGAAACCCTTTTGTTATTCAGATGTGACCTTTCTCATTCTAAGCCCAACTCTGCAAGCAAAATCATTTATCTCCCCCACTCCAAACTGGGCCATGACACATTCAGGAGTGAAAATCTACCTGACAACATGGGGTGTGACTTCTGGGGATGATTCTGACCCTGGCACTGTGCATGAACACCTTTGGACCATAAGGGGGGAAAGAAGTATAATAAAATAAGGCATCAGTGGCCAAAAGAGATCAAATTCTGGAGGCTACTCTTATGCAAGCTTCAGTTAGATAGTGCTATTTGCCATGGTTTGCTAACATCACTCCTGTTAACTCTTAACACCTAGTGCTCAAACCGAGATACTATAAAAGCTTCATGTTTAAGTTTGCTTTCTTGGAAACCATAATTCCCAGAGGGTTCCTAAGTCAGATAAATCCTGAAACCCAGAGGGACCAGCCTCTCCAAGACTATTGATTGATTACATCCCCCTATCCTTTGGTGTCGACACCCCTTCTCAACATGAAAAAGTCAGAACAAGCACTGCCTAAAGACCCCTATAGATTGGGAGAGTGATAAGAGGAAAAGGAGGAAATAGAGAAAATAGGATTTAACAAATGAGTATGACTGCTTATCACTATATTAATATTCCTTCTAGCCTCCAGTGTTTTGGAGCAGCTAGAAGAAAAATCTGAGATGGTGGAGTGGTGACCCATGACTCAAACTCTGATATGTTCTGTCAAACTTTTTGAAGAGTGCTATAAAAATTATTGCTTTTTCTTTCTTTGCTTTCTATATATGTTATATTTTATAATAAAAAATGTTTTAAGGGCAGGCCACGGTGGCTCAGCAGGTAGAGTTCTTGCCTGCCATGCCGGAGACACGGGTTCGATTTCCGGTGCCTGCCCATGCAAAAAAAAAAAACTTAAAAAAAAAGTTTTAAAAAATACCAGCAAACCAAATCTGACAGTACATCAAAAGAATTATCACCATATCTCAAATGCATTATGCTAAGTATAAAGAAGCCAGACTCAAAGGTTAAAAATTATATGATTCCATTTTATGAAATTCTGGAAAACTAATCTGAATAGCCTGTGAGCTAGGAAAGGTGTTTATATTTTTTAAAAGGTGACATGAAAACCATACAAAACTTACAGATTTTAATGTCCAGAAATAGTTTTATTAAAATTTATCCACATTCATTCCTTTATGTATTGTCCATGGCTGCTTTCATATCATATGGCCCACAAGGCCTAAAATATATACCATCTGGCCTTTTCTGGGAAAAGTTTGCTGCTGTGGTGGGGGCAAAGGATAGGTGGGTGATTTCCAGGGTTAGACTGAAGGGTAATGCAAGGGAATTTGAGGCAGGGGGTGGGATGGAACTGTTACATCTTAATGGTCATGGTGGTTATATGACTATGCATTTATCAAAATTTATAACTGTATGCCATACAGTGAATTGCTGCATGTAAATTATTTTAAAATAAATTTTTAAAAACCAGAATAAAAAAAAATTATCACCATGATCATGTGGGGTTTATTCAGGTATGCAAGGGTGGTTCAACATAAGAAAATCTATTAATGTTAATAGGCCACATTAATAGAATGAAGGAAAAAAAATATGATCACTTCAGTTGCCACAAAAAAAAGGCATCAGACAACACCCAGCACCCCATCTTTTTTTTTTAGTGTTTTTTTTAAACTTTTTTATTAATTAAAAAAAATTAACAAACAAAACATTAAGATATCATTCCATTCTACATATACAATCAGTAATTCTTAATATCATCACATAGTTGCATATTCATCATTTCTTAGAACATTTGCATCGATTTAGAAAAAGAAATAAAAAGACAACAGAAAAAGAAATAAAACGATAATAGAGAAAAAAAAGATTATACA
>PVIY010011347.1:0-34706 GCA_004026745.1 Myrmecophaga tridactyla | reverse complement strand
TCCCTCGCTTTCATTTACCACTAGCATTTCAAACTGAATTTATTTTAACATTTGTTCCCCCTATTATTTATTTTTATTCCATATGTTCTACTCTTCTGTTGATATAGTAGCTAAAAGGAGCATCAGACACAAGGTTTTCACAATCACACAGTCACATTGTGAAAGCTATATCATTGTTCAATCATCATTAAGAAACATGGCTACTGGAACACAGCTCTACATTTTCAGGCAGCTCCCTCCAGCCTCTCTGCTACATCTTGAACAACAAGGTGATATCTACTTAATGCGTAAGAATAACCTCCAGGATAACCTCTCGACTCTGTTTGGAATCTCTCAGCCATTGACACTTAGTCTCATTTCACTCTTCCCCCTTTGGTGGAGAAGGTTCTCTCAATCCCTTGATGTTAATTCTCAGCTCATTCTAGGGCCAGCACCCCATCTTGATAAAAATACTTAGGAAACTAGGAATAGAAGGTAACTTCCTCACCATGATAGAGGTCATCTATTCCTGTTTGAATCTATTGTGTACCCCAGTAAAGCCATGTCCTTTAATCCTCATTCAATATTGCTGGATGGTATCTTTTTGATTGTTTCCATGGAGATATAACCACCCAATTGTGGGTGATAACTTATGATTAGATGGTTTCCATGGAGCTGTCTCTCCACTCATTCAAGGTAGGGTTGCTTCTTGGAGCCCTTTAAGAGGGAACCATTTTGGAAAGAGCAACCAGAGCCACCAGAACTGAGAGGGTCTGGGGAAGCCATTGAAGAGAAAGCTAGCAGACCTTGCCATGTGCCTTTCCTGCTAAGAGAAACCCTGAATGTCATCAGCCTTCTTGAACTGAGGTATCTTTCCCTGGATGCCTTAGACTGGACATTTTTATAGTCTTGCTCTACATTTGCAAAGTAGAATAGCATCTACAGTAAACCCACAGCTAACATCATACTCCATGGCAAACTCTGAAAGATTTCTCTCTAAGATTAGAAACAAGATAAGGATGCCCAGTGTCACCCACTGTTACTCATTGTTCTGGAAGATTTAGCCAGAGCAGTTAGCCAAGAAAAAGAAATAAAATGCATTCATTTTCTAAAAGAAGAAGTAAAACTTTTCCTATTTGCAGAGGATATAATCCTACAGATTAAAAAAATCCTGAAAAATCCAACCACAAGATAATAAATTCAGCAAAGTGGTTTTTCTATACACTAGTAATGAACAATCTGAAAAGGAAATCAAGAAAAATTCTATTTACAATAGCAACTATAAAGATTATCTAGGAATAAAGTTAACCAAGGTGTGAAGGACTTGTGCATGGAAACTACAAAAACATTGCTGAAAGAAGTGAAAGAGGTAAATAAATGGAAGCACTTTCATGGTCCTAGATTGGAAGACAAAATATTGTTAAGTTGCCAGATCTACCTAAGGTGATCTAAAGACTCTATCTCTGTGCTAGAGAAAGTATCCCCTTCCCCTCACTCTGACATTTCCTTCCAGGAACACCCTATATCCCCACAGGGGAAGGCCCACAGGGACCTGTTAATGTGTTCTTGAAGGCTGCAAATTAAAAGAGAATGGAGGGGAGGATAAAAGGAGGGAAAGGGAGAAGGGAATAAGAAAAATGCTCATATTTGTGGTAGCAGGCATATATTCAAGTGTACTTTGCTTTTTCTTCCTAGGTATCTGTTTAATTTTCGGGGTGTAGCTGCAAGTTTCCGGTTCAAACACCTCTTCCTGTGTGGTTCACTTGTTTTCCATGTTGGTGAAGAGTGGCTGGAATTCTTCTATCCACAGCTGAAGCCATGGGTCCACTATATCCCAGTCAAAACAGATCTCTCCAATGTCCAGTAAGGAGCTCTACCACATGCAGAGTTTTTAATGATATCTGCAGTCTGCTACTAAATCCCCAGCCATTTAAATAATTTGCTTCTGATTTTTTCCATTAAAGCTTTTTGTAAAATTTGGTTCCCATATATATAGTATTGCATTTTCATCCAAGTAGACTGTAAGTGGGATTTAATTTGAAAAAGTGCTCTGCGGGGTGTTTTCAAATACAATGTTCATACAGTGTGAAGCGGGAAAGTGCTAGTCTCTCAAAGAATCATATGGGAATATTTGATCTTGTTATATTGTCAAAAGAACTTTCAGATATAGAATCAGAATTGACCATAGCAAAGTAGAGGCAAATTTTCTATCATAATGGAAGGTGCTAGGAAGAGGTATGGGGAGGGACCAGAAACGTCACCCCAAGTCCCCTCTTTTGTGGCCAGAGCTGGGATTTTGAGATGAGAGATTTTTCCTTCACTATTC
This sequence comes from Myrmecophaga tridactyla, assembly GCA_004026745.1. NCBI lineage: Eukaryota > Metazoa > Chordata > Mammalia > Pilosa > Myrmecophagidae > Myrmecophaga > Myrmecophaga tridactyla. The sequence continues at coordinate 32,401 of PVIY010011347.1, read as the reverse complement.
ATTTCTGATATATATCATTAAACACGTCAGTATTTTCACGGATATAACCCAAATCTACAACAGGTTGCCTTTAGCCTGGGGTTGTGGAGGGGGTACCTTTTTGTTGTTATTTTGGTCCTGTGAGAACACTGATCATTGCTTTAAGGAAGTAACCCACCATCCACATATCTAGAGGATAACCATAGATCTCAGTCTTTGGTCTTTCTGACTTAGTATTAATGAGCTTGATTCATGTTTCAGAGTCTAATAATTCTTTCCATTTTAGGGAGCTGTTGCATTTTGTAAAAGCAAATGATGATGTAGCCCAAGAAATTGCTGAAAGGTAAGTTCTGTCCTTTTTCCTTTTCCATTTTGCTTTATCAGCCCCATTTTATCTTCACTAAAGTTACCTGGATTATTGTTACCATGGTGAGATCTGGATTTCATGCTCATTATACAGAGGTAATTTAGAATTAAAACTGTCCTGGGGGGAACACATAAACACACACATTCATATGTGCCCCCCAGATCCATCCTTTACAGAAGTAGACTGAAATCCTTGAGGTAATTACACAGATATTTTTATGAGCATTGGCTGTTTATATTTCTTTTCTTCTTTTTATTTTTTTATTTTTTTGACATAGGCAGGCTCCGGGAATCGAACCCAGGTCTCCAACTCAGCAGGCAAGTATTCTTGCCACTGAGCCCACCATTGCACCGCCCTGTTTATGTTTCTTTTAAAGAAATAAAAAGTTCTGTTGTTAAATGCTTGGATATGATGGCTATAAGGTTGGTTGTAAGGATCAAATGAGTTAATTCATATTAAGTACATAGTGCTTGACATTGGTAAGTGCTCACATGTAGTCTATAACTTATTATAAAATACTGTGTTTCAAAATATCTTTGTTATCTTATCTCTAGGGGAAGCCAGTTTATTATGAACCACTTACAGATGGATGACATCACCTGTTACTGGGAGAACCTGTTGACTGAATACTCTAAATTCTTGTCATATAATGTAACAGCAAGGAAAGGCTATGATCAGATTATCCCCCAAATCTTGAAAACTGAACTCTAGCAGGGATTGTTGAACCATCGTCCTCTCTATGGCAGCAGGATCTCAGATGACTCTGGTTGAGAAGTTTACCATGAGTGAGGCACCAATACCTTGAATACCTTGTATCAAGCCAAATATCTGATTTTCCTTATCATGCTGCACGCCAAACAACTTTTGAGAAAGATCCAGAATGTGTATAATACGGATATGAAGCAGCCCTCCTCTGGCCAAGGAAGAACCAGAAGTTATGAGATGTTGGTTTTGGACCTGCTTCTGTCTTTCATTTCCTTAGGACCAATCACAGCTTGTGCCTCAGATCATCCACCTGTTTATGTCCATCACTGTGAAACTATGTCCATGTGATCATGATGTCCTTTTTCCCATTATTTGGAGCTGAAAATTCATCATTTGTAACTAACAGAACTTATCTGTAATTCTGCATTTAATTCTAGGCTTAATCTCTGTTGTTAAATTTTAATGTAGGAAGCCCTGTAGGGTTTGTGAAAAATACTAGAGGATCATTTTGTAAAAGGTCTTTGGAAACAGTAGCTGTGTCATGCAATGATGTAGGAGTTCTCTTTTGTAAAAGTATAAACTCTTGCGTACTCAGGAGGTTTTTATAATGCCACATAGAAAGGGACCGATTGCCTGAGTAATTACTGCAGTCGGATTTCACATTCCCTTTTGTGCCTTCAAACCCTTTTTATTTTCTCTTAAGGGGAAAAAAAAAAAAAACCTCAATAAATTCAGGAAGAAATTATTCCTTTTTAACTGTACATAAAATAGCAACTTTTCCCTCACCCTCCCATGCCCCCATAATTGTTTTCTTTCTTAAACTGGTAGCACTCTGCAGAAGTTGTCTATGTGCTCAGTGTTTGTGGGGACCTCAGGATGGCCCCAAATACAAATATAATATTAAGTTGGGTGTTTAGAGCATTCAACTTTAGCCTTTACTTATATGCAAGATATTTGTTTTAATGCAGCTATATCTTGGAATTCTTCCTTTTTTATTTTATGAAAAACACATTTGGATAGTAGTTTAATCTCTCAGATGCTCTCCATAACATTGTCAAAAATGAAGAAAAATTTTAGATTAAAACTCATGGTGTTTGATGACTTAGAGCTGCCCTTGTCCCTTAGGTCCAACTTTCCCACAGAAAAATCAACTCTCTTCCTTCGTCTCTTAAGAACTATTTAGCACTAACTGGTTTCAAAATTAGTAAATGTGAGGTTCAGTCAGGAATTTTATTCCATTACTCAGAAATCTGTTTGGCACTTTTAACTTCCATCTACAAAATTTTAAGTCTAAGGACTTTCTTAGAGAAGTTGGATATCTTTAGTAAGATCATTGCATGGAATAAGGCAAATGCATAAAGTTAGATTTCTTTTTTAGTATTAAAATTTAAAGGAATTATGTCCTTAGGTGCTATAAGTCCAGAAATAGGCAGTGTAGATTCCTGAGTTGTACTGAGGTTATACCTTGTCATTATGAGATCCTTTTGAAAGTTAATGTGGTCTTTATAGTTTAATTTTCCTCTCACTAAAATAGGAACAAAAAGAGCTGTCCTTTGTAACAGGAGCTATGATGGTTACGTTCATGAACCAACTTGGCTAGGTTATGGTGCCCAGTTCTTTGGTTAAGCTAGCACTGGCCTGATTGTTACTGTGAGGATATTTCATGAACTTAAATCATCAGTAAGTTGATTGTATCCATGGCTGATTACATCTATAATCAACTGAGGAGACTGCCTTCAACTATGAGAGACATCTCATCCAATCAGTCGAAGGTTTTAAAAGGAGAAGTGATGATTTTAGCAGTCAGAAGCGAGATTTTCCATCTCTACTACAGCCAGCCAGCTTCTCCCAGGGAATTCATCGAAAACCTTCTTTGGAGTTCCCAGCTTGCAGTCTGCTCTATGGAATTTGGACTTGCCCATCCTCACAGTCATGTGAGAAAATTCTTATAAAAATCTCATGACACTTATCATTTATATATATATAAATATGTGTGTATATATATATATATATATATATATTCTGTCAGTCTGTTTTCCTAGAGAACCCTGGTTAAACAGGAGCTAAAGCTGCATGTCCCTGGGAATGTTTCCCATTTAGTGGGAAGTTCCAGCTCAAGCATCACTTCTTTGAATCCTTTCACTTCTCTAGACAGTTAAAGGCTACCATAATAGTGCTTGTAGCTGTACTACATGACATCATAATGCACTGCACTTATTTGACTGTTTCTTCTACTGTTCTGTGAATTTCTTGGTTAGTAGGAATAATTTCTTACTCATTTTAAGGTCTCCATTACCAGCACAGTGCCTCATATGGAATGGATGCTAAGGAACTATTGGATGGATGGATGGATGGATATAGTTGGCTTAACAAGATCCTGTTTACAGATTGCCTAGCCATTAGCTCCAAATGAAACTGGAATTGGATAACTGCAAATCTTCACCTGCCTTTTGAAGAGTCAATAAGAATATCTTTGTATTTAAATGCAGCAACTGTTATTGAGATTTTGTACTTGCTTATCTGATTACCTCAGTATAGATGTTATGAGGATGGTGTATCACAATATGTATGTTTTTGCAAACAATTGTATCCCCATCACTTCTGAGGGTTTTTTAGTGTGTTAATACTAGATGGATCCCAGTTTTACCTTTCTTCCCCAAAGGGCTGAAAGGCATATTGTTCTTTAAGGAAATGAAATAATTTGGTTTATGTGAATGAAGTAGAATATTTGGATAACACAAATAATGTTTTTCCTTTCTTTCAGTGGAGTCATCTGTACAATGTTGTCAGTATCCCACCTTATTCTACTCTGTTAGGTTAGGTTCTCTTCGTTGCTAATAACAGAAACTGCTTCTAACTAGTTTAAGCAAAGAATTTACTAGAAGGATATGGGGGCATCTCACAGAATCTATACAAGTCACATAGCCATCAAAAGGGTAGAAACCAGGGCAACTCCAGGATCCTGACTGTCTCAGGTGCTGCTATATTCTAGTTCCAGAGACTGCAAGGCTCTGTCTGTTAGCCCAAAATTCCAAAGAGAAGAAAATCTCATGGGCTCATGTGGGTCAGTTCCCTACCCTCCATCCCTAGACTGACGACATATGAATGAGAACACAGATACATAAAAATCTATCTTCCTGTGCATCCAAAGTTGCCTTCACTTACGATAATCATATTGCCTTCCGAGATAAGGTGTGGGTTAGAGCAGAGAGTTACAATTAGAAATTATTCATTTAGTATTTATAAAATACTTCTTGAGAATCTAGTGTGTACAAATAATGGGAAATAAGTTTACAATATGCTCCCTAACATCAAGGGACTCTAGTTGAATAGATAAAGCAAACAACAATATGAGAGGCGTGATAGGAAATTCGAATGCCAATTATTTATAAAGACAATATAGATCTGAAGAAATTTCCACCTGGGGCAGATGGGGACCTTCATGAAGGTAAAAATTGAGTTATACTTTGAAGGATGGGTAAATGAAATGATCCTTAGAGTTCCCAAATTTTAGCCTACCTATGGAAATAGTTTAAATCAATAATATAATAAATGTAATATATATAGCAAGGGCTGTACCTGACGAATCTGGCAGGAAAAGGATACCTGCTAGGCCCTGAGAGAAAATTCACTTTGGGAAAAGAAACTGTTGGGTTCTGTAATCAGGATTCAGCAACAAAGGCTGAAGGTAGTAAGAGAATGGCAGTTCCAGGCACAGAATGGTGTCTATACTGAAATCCTTCCCTGATGCAGTTACTTTGGTAGCAACTGCACATCCTGGGGAAGAGAGCTGTATGTGAAATGTAGAGTGGCACAACTAAGCCCTGTAACACCTTTTAGCACAAACTATTTTGCTGTGATATCCTTCAAAGAGCAGATCATGGAGGAGGGAGAGTATGTCTCTAGTTGTAGTAGAAGGTAAGCTCTGGGGGGCTTAGGAGAAGCAGGAAGTACACAACAGGGACAGGACATGTAGAAATGACAGTCTGAGAGAGCTGAGGTGGAACACATGGTGAGTTACCAGATGGCAAAGGGAATTTTTTAAGTGGTTGTTCCAGTTCCCAAAGGAGAAGGCAGCTATGGCATTGGTGAAATCTGACTGTTAATATGACCTCATTTCTATCTTCTGGGTAGTGAATGTTGAGGGCATTTGAGCTGTGAATAAATTATTTCTTTAGTATCTACCTTTCCCCCAATTCCAAGTCCTCCCTTACTCCAGAATGATTATGAGGTCATCTTAATCATTTAGCTTTTTCTACAGGTAGGTTAGACAGCCTGCAAAACAATTTTCGTGCACTTTCAGATGTCCAGACCTTATCCTGGTGCCCACCTCTTCTATCTCATAGGGGGATAAGTAGGATTTTGGAGCCACAGCCAGGAGTCAGGGGATCTGAATTCTTCAACAAATATCTACTGAACATTTCGTATGTTCTAGGTCTTGTAGACACAGAAAAGAATAAACATGGGCCCTGACCTCAAAGGTGGCCTACTGAAACAGATCTACAAATATGAAATCACGATGCAAAGTAACAAGTGCTATACGATGGGTGCTGAATCTAATCCTGTCTCCAAGATATCAGTAATATTCGTGGCTCTCACTAATTCAGTCATGCCACTCTAGTCAGTTACTTCTCAGGGCCTCGTTTATAGAATTTCCAGTTATCAAATTCCAGAACTCTCTTTACCCAGAACTCTCTTTACTGAATTCTATTAAGAAATGTAGCAATTTGCCCACTCTGACACGTACGTTTATTACATGTAGAAAGGAAGAACAGGTTGGCAAAGAGAACAGGGAGTATGTTTGGTGGCTGGCTAGGATTAAATGATATTATACAAGCCAGTTTGAGAATACATTAAATGCATGCACTTTAATGAAAACTATACCTCGAAACATGTTAGGAGAGGCTCTCGTGATGGGAAATTATCAAACGCACACCTGACAAATTCCAGAAAGCCTTCTTAGAAGGAGTAAGCATACGAAGGAGTAAGCATACGAGTGAAATCCACCTGTGAAGAACTACCAAAAGCTGTTCTTCAAATGGAGGTGTTCAGGAAATCCCAGGGTAACCGGTACCCTGCCTTTACCGTCCTCAAAGGCTCTGTTTCCGGAAACAAAGGAAGATCAAGTCAGAACGGACCCCGCCCACCCGGAAGGCTTCTCGTGACGTCTCAGGGTGGGTTGGGTTTATAGTTGCACAATTGGTTTCTCTTTTATCCTACTCTGCTTTACATTGAATACCACACTTTCTACATCAATATAGAATTTTTGGCGTTGTAAATACGCTAAATACTTCACCTGATGTCCATGCCGGGCCAATCCGAACCTGCTTCAGACCCTATTTTGCACCAACCCAGCAAGACCTGGGAAGGCGGGGCCCGGCCGTGGGCGCGGCCGCTCTCTATTCATTTCCTGGTGGTGAGCCTCGCGCGGCCTCAGACCCCGGAAGTGTTTCCGGCCGTCCCGCCCCCTCAGCCTTTGCCGTAGTGGGGGCGGGACTTCCTGTATCGTGTTACCAAAGGGTGCCAAAATGAAGCCGACTCTGAGTACAGTGACCTCCCCTGTGGCTTTGGATTAGATCAGGGACAGTGCTAGGGGTTAGTGTACGGGTACTCACTCCTTCCAAGGCGACTTTTGGCGACCTTGGGTTCCTGAGCGCCAGTGAGTGTGTCTGCCACAGTACTCGAGAGGGTCATGGAGGTTCCGCCGCCGGCCCCAGGAAACTTCGTCCGCAGGGCTCTGAGTCCTTTTCCTCGGGTCTTTGCCGCCCAAACTGAGACCGCCGACTTGGAGGACCCAGCAGAGGGACAGGATCGGCTTTCCTACGTCCCAAAATCCCATTACTTGGAATCCGGATGGGACCGCCTCCGGGAGCTGTTTGTCAAAGAGTAAAAGTACCTCGGGTCTGTGGGGAGGGGCTAGGAAGGGGGTGTCCTGCAGCCTGTGTCATCCTGTGCCAAAACTCCAGGGTATTGTGATTTCTTTTTAAATGGGATTTGGGGTTCTGATATTTGTGCCCTAAGCTCGTACCCTGACATTGGCTGGCCAGTTTTCAAATGGTTAGGTCAGACTCACTGATAGAGCTCTTCGGATATTTGGGAACTATAGTCTTAATATATTCTCCTCATTGTACGGATCAGAAAAATTGGGCTAAGCGTGTTAATGGCAGAGTTGCCCCTGGAACCCGAACCAGCAGATCCCACTCCAGTATTATTCGTATTTCGGTTGATCATACACTTGGATATTTCATGACCAGCCCCAAAATAATGGGGCCTGGAGAGGAGACACAAAGGGTTGTTAAATTTTTGTTTTGCCAAGTGAGAAATTAAAATTAGTAGCAGCTATTGTCTCATTATTTCGTAAAAGAAATTAGGAAGGGTATTACTTCAGAATAAAAGATAATCTTTTAACTAGAATTAATTTTATGAAAAACTCAGGATATTTTTCCTTCCTTCTCTCCTTCCCTCAGCTTTCTGTGAAAACTTTGCCCTGGACCAGCCAGTTTTCATGAAGTGCTTTACCCTAGTACACTGTGTTCTTACGTGACTGTATTAAAAGACCTGAAATTGAAGCGTTATGTTCCTGAGATAGTTGAGGGCAGAAGAGCTGTAAAAATTTTCTTTAATTACTTTATTTAGGTTTCATCATCTTTATTTTAAAGATACTGAAGTAGCCTTTCTTACTGATCCTTTCAGTAATTGTTTTGAGACATTTGTGAAAGGTCCTATGTAGTATATAACAGAAGAGGGTTTTTTGATTGTCTTTGAGCCTCAGATTGTTGGAGCTGAAAGAAACTTGAAAAATAATCTAGTGTAACTTTAGTGCGCCCCTCTATGTCAGGGATTTGGAAGCTAGGGTCCAGAGAGATTGTGATCTGGCCGCAGTAAATGACAGAACCAGGACCACAACCCCATTTTCATTATTTATAGTCCAGATTTTTCCACCATTGTGCTGCCTTTTTTTCTTCTCTACCATTCCTTGGCTTTTTGGACTAATAGTACCTATATCATGGAATTGTTCATGGGATGGAAAAAGAGGAAAAGCATATACATGTCCTGACTTACTAAATCTTAAGCTCTTACATTTTCTCACTTCTGAGTTCTGAGATTTTATTTAAAATTTTCTTGTAGAAGCAGGAACTGCAAAGACACATTGATTCCGATTTCAGAAATGTGGTTATTGACAAGCAGAATTAGATTGAAAAATGCATTTTTAAACAGTAGTTTTTCCTTGTTACTTTAGATTGGACCATGCTGCCCATTGCATGGTGAGATTTTTGTTATGAAGTTTTTTATAGTACAGTCCCAACCAAACCTGTCATGAAGTTAAAACATTTAGAAAGAGAAAGTTATTTTTCTTTTTAACTTCAGGTTTCCATTCTTGCATACATTGTCCAAGAATCCCATGAATTTGTATAACTTCCAGAAGTTAGCTTAGAATTTAAAAAGGGAAATAGTGGTCTCTACATCCAACTCAAATTCTTCCTGTTTCCAGAGGGATGGTGTAGATTTAAACATCACCAAAGGAAAGCAACTTAAAAAGATTGTTTTATTGGCATATAATAAGAATTTAGAAAAATGTACATAAGTATACTGGTCAATGAATTTTCATGAAATAAATGTACTTGTGTAATCAACACCCAGGCAAAAAAAATAAACACCAGATCCTGGAAGCTCCCTTGTGCCCCTTCCAGCTACTACTTTCCGAAAATCTCACAATCTAGATTGGTTTTACCTGAGATTTGAACTACTTTTTTTTTTTTTAATTTGCATATGGGCAGGAGGCACCAGGGATCGAACTCCAGACCTCCAGCACCCCAGGTTGGAGCTCTGCCTGCTGAACCACGGCAGCCACCCTTGAACTACTTTTAACATAACTTCACCAATTAATTTATCAGAGGCTTTAGGTTCTGTCAATAATGAATTAGATTTCTATGTGGTAGTGTTAGCGTTTGGGATAATACTGATGACAGTGTTTTTTGGAGAGTAATATCCCTAAGCTAATTCCAAACAATATTGTGTGTTTGTTTTTTGATGTTTTAGTGAACAGCGAGGCTCTTCAGAGGAACTTCAGAATATTTATAGGGCAGCACTTTCAGCAGGAATCATTGGCTGGGCATATGGGGGAATACCAGCTTTTATTCATGCTAAACAACGCTACATTGAACAGAGCCAAGCAGAAATTTATCATAATCGTTTTGATGCTGTGGTACGTACTGGTGGTCTAATAGTATTTTGGGACACACCATTTTAGCAGTTGATTACACTTAATCATTCAGTTAAATCAAGATTGGGAGGTCCTAGGATGTCAGAGCAAAGAAACAAAGTCCAAACTTAGTAACAGTGGAATACTAATGTTAAAATGCATACACATGGTTTGTCAGACCACTTGCCTTATCATTTCAGAGCTTGACATGTTTGGATTCACCACTATGGCTCTTCTTTCTGAAACATATTTCTAAATACTCCAGGCTCAGCTATAGTATACCTACCTCATTCACAGAGGTTCCATAGAGTGCACTGGCTCAACTTATACAGTTCTTAACATTTATACTGGGCTTTACATTTTATTGACTGCTAACTCTTTTGTTCTCTCATTAGCTCTACCATCAACTCTGTCTAATGAGGGAATTAGAGCTCAGAGATATTTTTTTTCTTCACTTTTTATTTTGAAATTATGTCTAACACAGAAAAGTTGCAGCAAAAAGTGCAAATAATTCCATAAATCTTTCACCTAGATTCTCTAAATGTTAACATTTTTACCTGCCACATTTGCTTTATCATTCTCTCTGTATAATACATACTATTATTTTTCTGTGAACTGCTTGAGAGTAAGTTATAGACCTGATGCAATATTTCTGTATATATTTCCTAAAAATAAGGACATTCTCTTAAATAACTATAATGTAAATATCAAACTCAGGAAATTAACACTGATATAGTTCTATTATCTATAATCCTTATGCAAATTTTGCTTGTCCCACCAATATTTGTTCATAAAAATTATAAATATATTTTTTTCTTGTTCAGGTCTAGTAAAAGATATTATTTACTGGATCAGCACAGTGCATTTGGCTGTCACGCCTTCTTAGTCTCCTTTAATCTCTGTCTTTGTCCTTCATGACATTGACATTTTTTTGAGAGAATGGATCATTTATTTTGTAGAATGTCCCTACTTTGGTTTTATCTGGTGTTTTCTCATGATTTGTTTCAGGTATTGTTTTTTTTTTGGCAGGAGTATCAGACAGATGTTGAATCCTTCTCAGTACCTCATAGCAGGAAGCAGATGATATATAATTGCCCCTTTATGGGTACTATTTAGTTTAACCACTTGGTTAAGAAAGTCTCTGCCAGGTTTATCCACTGCAAAATTAGTGGATATTTTTGCTCTTTACAATTAATATGTAGTTTAGGGGGTGATACATTCAATTTATATAAATATTCTATTTTTCATCAAATTTTCATCTTGTAGTTTTAGCATTCAATGATGATTCTTGCCTGAAACAGTTATCCTGTGGTGGTTACAAAATGGTCATTTTCTAATTCTATTAGTATTCTCTATAAGGAAGAACTTTCCCTTCTTCTCTATTGATTTATTATTATTTATTATTTAGTTGTATCAGTATGGACTCAGATTTTTATTGTATTCTATGGGTTTATAATCCATCACTATCATCATTTACTTTGATGCTGTAATTGGCCTAGATTTAGGCAGTTAGAGTCCCCTTCATGCTAATTTTGTATCCTTTTGACGTGTTCTTTGAGCATATTTTTAGGTTTTGGCACTGCAGCATATTCCTGGGTCGTTTTTACTTTTCTAGTGCCAGCCATGTCATTACCCATTTCTCCAAGGAGGTCTAATTTTTTTAGTGGAGAATGGAAGTTAGAAACCAAGATATTGGTGCAGGATATACTTATTGCTGCTAGATTATTGTTTATAGTCTTTAAGTAGACAGAGGGAGGTACATTCATACATATTTATATTTATATTTATTAAATATCTTGAGTTCCTGCTTGCCCAAGATCAATAGTTAAAGGAAATAGTTATATCCACTGAGGGATTTTCTTCTTAGATCCTTTAAAATCCAGAGTTTATCCCAAGATATTGTACCAAACTTGCCTCATAGTGATCTGGTGAAAGTGGACTGAGGAGACAGACCTATTTCCAATTCTGACTTTATTTTTAACTGTCTGGTTAGAAAGTCTTCTCTAAGCTTTAGTTAAAACTGAAATACTTGCCCAAAGTAAAGTTGTAAAGATTTTTTTTAACATTTTTTTTTGAGAAATCTTCACACACATGCATTTTATACATTGTATACAATCAGTGACTCACAATATCATCAAATAGTTGTCTGTTTATCACCATGGTCATTTTTTATAACATTTATATCTTTCCAGAAAAAGAAATAGAAAAAACGAAGAACTCATACAAACCATGTACCTTACCTCTCCCTTTCACTGACCACTAGTATTTCCATCTACCTAATTTATATCACCCTTTGTCCCCCATTATGTATTTATTTTTTATCCTTTTTTGGTGGGAGGGAGGCAGTGCATGGTCTGGGAATCAAACCTGGGTCTCCCACATGGAGGGTGAGCATTCTAACTACTGAACTACCCAGGGACTCTATCCATTATTTTTTACTCATCTGTCCATACCCTGGATAAAAGGAGTATCTAGCACAATGTTTTCACAATCACACAGTCACATTGTAAATGTTATATCTTTATACAGTTGTCTTCAAGAATCAAGGGCTACTAGAACACAGCTCAATAGTTTCAGGTACTTCTTTCTACCTACTCAAATACATCATAAACCAGAAGAGATCTCAATATAATACATTAGAATAACCTCCAGGATAACCTCTCAACTCTGAAATCTCTCAGCCTCTGAAACTTTATTCTGTCCCATTTCTCTCTTCCCCGTTTTGATCAAGAAGGCTTTCCCAATCCCTTGATGCTAGGTCCCAGCTCATCCCTGCGAGTCATGTCCCACATAAGCGGAAGTGCAGTGAGTTCTAAGTCAACCTGCCAAGTTGACTTAGAGAGAGAGGCCACATCTGAGCAACAAAAGAGGTTCTCTGGGTGGGGGGGGGGGGTGATTCTTTTTTTGCATGGGCAGGCACCAGGAATCAAACCCGGGTCTCTGGCATGGCAGGCGAGAATTCTGCCACTGAGCCACTACCTCACTGCCCTGTCTGGGGGTGATTAGGTCTAATTTTAAGTAGGCTTAGCCTATCTGTTGTAGGAATAAGCTTCATAGGGGCGAACCCCAAGATATAGGGCTCGGCCAGTTGATTTGGTTGTCCCCACTACTTGCGAGAATATCAGAAATTCTCAAATGGTGAAGTTGAGTATTTCCCCCTTTCTCCCCATTCCCCCGAGGGGACTTTGCAAATACTTCTTTGCTCACTGCCCATATTTCTCCGGGATTTATTAGGCTATCACACTAACCTGGACAGACCAGCAAAATCTCACACCCTATTCAAGATTCCATGTAATTATGGTGTTCAACTAAACTGACCAATGTTGTAAGGATTAAGTGAGCTATATTAACACACCTTTCACCTAGAAGGTAGTTAGTATATATTAGTTCTTTTTCTTTCTCCATTCGTTTCCTGTACACCCCTATTATTTTAATCCTACCCCTTTTAATTTAGCGCTTACTTAGTTGTTCTCTATGTTTTTGCCTTTTTCTAAAGATTTCTTGAAAAAGAAAGCATGTTTGATACTGTTTTTATATCTGTCATGGTTGTTGCCATGTAGATTCTCAGTAGATATTTTATTCAGTGATTACTTGGTTGACATTGGCAAATTTCCTTGAATGTACATAGAAGTATTGGTTAAGCCTCAGTATTTAAAGAACAATATTTCTAGAGATTTTTTTACTGCGCATATTGTTTTTGACTGTTTAAGTGTACCTGCCTAATCCATAGCTGACATTTCTTCACCAGAGTTTTAGAATAAGAAAAGTGTTAAGGTGTCTTGGGACCTCACAGCCGTTTTATTAACTTTAGCAATCTGCTCATCGTGCTGCCACACGAGGCTTCATTCGGTATGGATGGCGCTGGAGTTGGAGAACTGCGGTATTTGTGACTATATTCAAGTAAGTTCTCTGGATTATGAGAGTGGCTCGTGGTATTCTTTTAGGAGTACATCTTTCAAGGTGGGACAAGATGGCAGCATAGTGAGGTGTGCAGTTTAGTTCATCCTTCAGAGCAGTTAGTAAATAGCCAGGAACCATACCAAACAACTGCTAGGGGAACATCAGTGACCAGAGACAGAGTGTACACCAGTCCGGACTAGTGGAACGGCTGAGACCCCACACAGAACTAAACTTAAAGGAGTACATCTTTAGAGTAAGAGGGGTTAGAAAACTGAAAATATATGTAAAAATGATTCATAATGCCTTCTTCTCAAAAATTTTTATCTATCTGTATAAAAGAATTGCCCAGTTGTAGTTTTGCATCCATGATGGAATTCTCCCAACTAGTCATTATTTTGGTACATGGTTTCTAAGAAAGTGAAATTCTACAAAATCTTTACGTTTCTATCTCTAAGTAATACTTATTTCAAAATTAGATTACTCTTTGGTTCATTCTTCAGCAGGAGAAGGTCCACTTAGAAAACCCATAGATATTAACAATCTGGAATATATGAAGAAGCCTAGACTAGGACTAGAAATGGATAAAGTAGACTCTTCTAAACTAATACTTAAAACTTTAATGAAAATAACAGTTAAAATGAAAATGGGAAATCCTTTAAATCTTATGTTTTCCTCTTTCTCCCTTCTTCCCAGCACAACAAACACTGGTCTAAATGTGTACCGAAATAAAGATGCACTAAGCCACTTTGTCATTGCAGGAGGTAAGATGTTTTTGTTCTTGTTTTTGTTTTTCAATCTTCTCAAATATTGTTTAAGAAATATTTAAGTACTTATAAATCAGAGCTGTTAAATTATTTGGTTAGCTTCCCATCACATTTCATTCCAGTGGGAGCATTGTGCATCAGGTATACATGGAGAGCAAAATACGGTCCTTGCTTTCAGAGTTACACTCTAATGTGGATGACAACAAACCAGCTGCTATAATAGGAAGTAACAAATAGGTGGGGACAGTGGGAACTAGTGTTGAAAGGGATGGGGAGGTCAGAGAAGGTCTTTCTAAGGAAGTGACATTTAAGCTGTTACCTGAAGGATTGGAAGGAGCAAATCTTGCAAAAAAGAGTGGCCCAGGCAGAGGAAACACCAATGGTAAATGCTCTAATGCAAGAAAGTTCCTTCATAGGTTAATATGGCTGGAGGCATAGGGAAGAGTGGCTTGAGATGAGATTGGTGAGGTGAGCTAGGAAGGGGTTACTCTACCTCTAGTAGATATACTGTTTTAATGTCCTCATTGCTGAAGCAGTGGGTTTAGGAATGAGTCGGTATAAACAGTGAGAATTTATTGGCTCGTAACTTTGAGGCTAGATCCTCTGTCACATGGGAATGCATATGGTGGCCTCTTTGGACTTCTCCCTTCTCTTCTGGACTCTGTTGACTTTTAGCTTCTGGCTGCTTGCTTTGTGTTTTGCTTTTTTTCCCTCTTTCTGTGACCTTCCCTGTAAGACCTTCAGTAATAGGATCAAGACCCATTCTGGGCCCCACCTTATCTGAAGCAACCTCATCAAAATGTCCTATGTATAAGGGTTCACACCCATAGGAATGGATTAAATTTAAGAACATCTTTTTCAGAGGTTCATAGCACCAAATCACCACATATGCCCTCTTTAAAAATGAAGTATTTTCAAAAATGTGAATGAAGTTAACTGCCATATACACTCAGTCCCTCACTAACTCATGTACGTTCTTTCACAAACACATACACTCACACGCCGAACATAGCATTTTGTAACTATTTATTTATAAAAATTATATAAATATCAAGTTTACAAAAAGTTGCAAAATTAAAAATAGTGTAAGGAATACCATATGCCCTTTACATATATAGGTCAAGCTATTGTTAACATTTTATCTCATTTACTTTATCTCTTGTGCTCTCTATTGGGTGTCCTCCTTTTTCTATGACTGTATGTATACACATAGGCAAATACACATACACACACATATATACTTGGAACTAAACATTTCAGTGAAGCATTTTAAGCATTTTAAAATATAGAACTAGAAATAGCATTAACAGCAGTGGAGTGGCTAAAATTTGCAAGCAGTTTTACATGGATGAGTATTCCATAGGCTCAAATCTCTGTTTCTAAACTCAATTTTTCTCCCCCATATTTCTACATTTGCTTATTCTGTTATGTTCTCCATCATCTACCCTGTTAAATATCAAAACTAGAAATGGAAGAAAGACATGGTCCTGCATTTTATCCCTCTTTTCAACGAGATTATGAGATTTACTGTAGGAACTAGTTCACACGACTCTGAGAATTAAGTCTGATGTCTGTACGGCAGGCTGCAAGTTGGGAACTCTGATGAAGGTCTGATGTTTCCCTACAAAAAAGTTGGCTGACAGAGGTAGAGATGGGAATTCTTTCTTCAGACTGCTGAAGTCATCAGTCCTTCCTTTAAGACCTTCAGCTGATTGGATAGGACTTACCTCGTTGCTGAAGGCAGTTTCCTTTGTTGATTATAGTAGATGTTAATCAGCCATAGATGCTGGCAGCTGACTAATGATTTAAATGCATGAAAAACGTCATAGTAAGAATCAGTCCAGACCAAACAACTGGACATCATAACCTAACCAAGTTGGCATGTCACAATTCCTCTGCTTGTAACTTTTCAGTAATTTCCCATCACTTAAAAGTTGTTTATCTGGCTCCCAGGCACCACTCTTTACCCCAGCCTTACGAATCTACTTGGATTTACCAAACCTAGTATATTCTTGCTTTTCTTATATTGGTCTCTCTTTTTGAACTCACCTGCCTACTCCTAGTTTTAACTAGTTTTATTCAGCTACTATTTAACCTTATCCTTCAAAGTTCAGTTTATTTGTCAGCCTCAGCTTCCCTAGGGAGTGGAGTAAGGATGTTTTCCTATCTTTAGGTCTGCTTAGGTGTATTTCCCCTATATCCTGTAATTTATATGTGGAAACAGTGTACATTTTAGTAGAATTAAGTTAGTACTGATCTGAGGTAGATTGTGATAAATTAAGATGCATATATTAATCCCTAAAGCAAGTTACAAGAAAATAACTTTAAATAATAGTAAAAAGATCAACAAAGGAATTAGATATGTAGAAAGAGAAAGTAAAATGACAGACCTAAATTCAAGCAATCAGTAATAACATTAAGCATTAAATAAATGGATTAAATATAGCAATGAAATGGCAGAGATCGTCAGATTTTTTTATATGCGCTTTCCAAGAGATACATTTTATATTCAAGATGCAAGTAGGTTGAAAGTAAAAGGATGGAAGAAGATATATCATGCAAGCAAAAGAGAGTTGGAGAGGCTATGCTAATATGGGAAAAAATGAACTTTAAAATAAAAAGTGTTATTAGAGACAAAAAGTGACATTTTATAGTGATTAAATAGGTCAAGCCATCAAGAAAATAAAACATTTAACTGATAGGGAACAAAAACTGACAAAATTGAAGGGTGAAATAGATAATTCAACAATAGTGGTTGGAGATGTCAATGCCCTACTTTCAAATAATGAATGTAATATCTAGAGGGAAAATCAACAAGGATATAGAAAACTTCAGTAATACTATCAGCCAACATGGCCTAACATCTCTAGAATATTCCACCCTAAACAGCAGAATACACATTCTTTTTCAAGTGCACATAGAACATTCTCTAGGCTAGACCATATGTTAGACCATAAAATAAGTATCAGTAAATTAAAAAGGATTGAAATCATACAAAGTATATTTTCTGATCTCAGCAGAATTAAATTAAAACAATAATAAGGAAATTTGGGAAATCCAGTATTTGGAAACTAAATAACACATTTTTAAACAACCCACAGGCAAAGAAGAAATCACAAGGGAAATTTTAAAATTTTTGAATTGAATAGAAATGAAAGCACAATATAAGAATTCATGGGATATAGCCAAATGAACACATAAAGGGAAATCTATGGCTATAAAGGTATTTGTAAAGAAGAAAAATCTCAATTGAATAATCTGAACTTCTACGTTAAGAAACTAGAAGCGGAGAGCAAACTGAACCTAAAGCAAGCAGAATGAGGAAAATAATAAATTAGACTAAAACAATGGAGATCAGTGAAACCAAAATTTGGTTCTTTAAAAAGATCAACAAAATAGACAATCCTTTATTAAGAATGATCAAAAGAGAAGGCACAAATTACCAAAATATACTCAAGAAGAAATACAAAACCTGAATAATCCTTTAGCAAGTAAAGAAATTGAATTATTAATTACAAATCTTTCCACAAAGAATAGACCAAGCCCAGATTCAGGGAATTTACAGATTAACGTGACATTTTCTTTAATTAATAAAATTCCTTTCACAAACTCTTCCAGAAAATAAAGGAAATGGGAACACTTCCAGCTACTTTGTGAGGCCAGTTTTACCCTGATTGCAAAGCCAGAGGAAATATCACAAGAAAGCAACAAATCAATATTCCTAATGGGTATACATGCAAAAACCCTTGACAAAATATTTGCAAGCCAAATCCAACAACAAATAAAGATTATGCATCATAACTAAGTGGGATATAGCCAAGGAATTTAAGAATTAGCTTAAAAGAAAAGCATATTTGACAAAATCCAACATTCATGATGAAAATATCTCAAAAACTAGGAATTAAAAAGGGAACTTCCTGAAGCTAATAAAAACCATCTCTGAAAAACCCATCCTTAACATCACACTTAATGGTAAAAGGCTGAATGTTTTTCTTCTAGGATCTGGAACAAGGTAAGTTTTACATTCTTACCACTTCTGCTCAGCATTATACTGGAGACTGTAGCCAGTGCATTCAGGTAAGAAGAAATAAAAGGCATGCAGATTGGAAAGGAAGATATAAAATCACCTTTATTCACAGATAACTTGGTCTTATGTAATAAAGAGTCAGACTTCATTTTTGATGCTTCACTGCTTTCAAGTCCCACTCCTTTCCCCTTCCCTTCTGCTTCACATCTTGGCAAGCTAATAAGAAAGTCTATATGCTCCTGCCTAAGGTATAGTGGGAATTTTAAATCATGCAAGCTCTGGCCCAAGTGAGGGAACCCTCACTCCAACCGCACCCTTTAAGCGCCATAAAACTTTAAGCAAACTACTCTCCTGGCTCTCTCAGACATTTTTAGACTGCTTGGGAGTCTGCTTCACTCTTCCCAGAAAGCCTCATTATAGGAGTAATAAACCTTTTATACTTTCCTAGTGGAATGGTTGGCATCCTGACATCTGAACCAAAATTTAGGTAGAGGGGCCATCTATTTCCATGGAGTGACCACAACATCCTAATGTAGAAAATCCTAAGGAATCAAGAAAACTATGGGAGCTAGTAAACAAATTTAACAAGATAAATATCAATATACAAAATTTGCAATATATAATATAAAAAATCACTTGTATTTCTATATAACAATGGACAATTTGAAGATGAAATTAAGAACACAATTCTATTCATAATACCATCAAAGAAAGTAAAATGCCTAGGAATAAATTAAAAAGAAATACAAGACATGTACACCGAAAACTAAAACATTTTTGAAAAAAGAAAAAGATTGAAATAAATGGAGAGACATCACATGTTCATGGATAGGAAGATTCAAAACTTATTTAGATGACAGTTCTCCCCAAATTGATCTATAGATTAATCCCTGTAAAAATACCAGCAGACTTTTTTTGTGAAAATTGGCAAGTTAATTCTGTAATGTATATAGAAAGGCAAAGGACACAGGATAACCAAAACAATTTTGAAAAAGAATAAAATTTTTTTCAAAACTTACCATAACGCTATAGTAATTAAGACTGTATGTTATTAGAATGGGCTAGACATATAAATGAGTGGCATGGAATGGAGAGACCATTTATAGTAGGTTGGTTTCTCCAAAAGATGCCTAAACAATTCAGTGTGGGAATATAATAGTGTGCTCAACAAATAGTGTCGGGACAATTGGATATTCACATTTTAAAAAAAATGAATTTATACCCTTACTTCACATCCTACACAAAAATTAACTCAAAATGATATAGACCTAAATGTAAGAGCTAAAACTAAAATTCTGAGAAGAAAGCACAGGGCTAAATCTTTGTGTCCTTTAATGAGGCAATGATTTTTTTTTTAAATAATAAAAGGGGATCGAGTTTAACAGGCCAAAGTAGAAGTCTGTCAGATGTTTACAGAGGGCGCATGACAGGTCTATCAGTCCCTGTGCTGAATGGGAGTCACTGGCAAAACCCCATGGTGTAAGGGTTGAAAATATACAGTAACATGGGAAACTGAAGGATGGACCTTTCTTCACATTTAGTCGTCCTCTGAACTCTCAGCAGACCTTTCATCTGTAGCCACTTTCCAATCTGTACGTTTGTTTGTCCTCTCCTGTATTTCATTATTAAGTACAGGAATATCAACTTTTTTCTCTCTCTTTTTCCTTTTGGTTTTCTTAGTGTCTGTTTCCTCACTTTCCTCAGAACTGCTGGATGTTGAATCATCTGACTGAGAAGTGCCACTTTCTGACTCTATAAATGAAGTCGATTTTTTGAGAGATTTTTTCCTGGATTTTTTCTTGCGCTTTTGTGGTGGTGGTTTCCTTTTCTCGGTACTAGAAGCTCCAGTTGCTTCTGACAACTCACTTGAGAAATCTGCTATTATATCTATGGCTTCCTTTTTGCTCTTCTTCTGTTTTTTGTGTGACCTTTTTTTCTGCTTTTTTTTGTGGGATTTCTTTGACTTCTTGTGTTTGCGGGATTCATGGGTAGATGATTTTAACTGGGGAGATGTTTTTCTTCCATTGATAATATCTTGCTGATCACTACTGTCTGTTTCAAATTCTTCAGGGTATAACTCTTTATAACCACTGTGACCCCACCTATCTGGCATGTTAGCTTCATAATTATATAACTTCTTATTCCAGGATTTAGCCTTAAGAAAATCATCCTCCAGTGTCCCAGAAATTTCATGCTTTGTTCTCCAATAATCTCTTTGACTTTCTTCATCAAAACCATCACTGCGCATCCGACTTGAACTGCTAGGTAACATTTTCCTTTTGGTCCCCTGGTAAGCATCTTCCATCTGTTTCTCCAGTTCTCTTATTTTCCACATATCTGATTGCTCCTGAATCTTACTGTGAGCGTCTGTGTGCCTGACGACATTCCTCAGGAGGACCTTCCCCAAAGGAACCGGGCACATTCTTCAATCCCTCCATCCTGAGGAAATCAGGCATCTTGTTAGTGGGAGACGAAGAACCAGTCCATTACAAGATCTCCTCCGACCCAGGAAGCCAAGGAGTCAGGGCTCAAAGGCAGCTCTGCAGCTTCACCCGAGTCCGTGCGTGCCGCAGCCTCGCGTGGCGGGGGTGGGGGGAGGAAGCGATCTGGGAGAAAAAGGAGGCGGCTTCCCTTTCAGGCCGGAAGTCGTGCTCCTGAGAAATTCTTCCCACCAGTGGTTGGCACAGAGGGTCTCACAGAGAGGATTTACAGGATACTCCAGAGGTCGGTGGATGCAGGTGGGAGGCTGGCGCTTTCCTGGAAGAGAAGTGGGTCAGACCAGGGAATGATTTCTTAAATACCACATCAAAAATCACAATTCATAAAGAACAAGTTAATAAATTGGACTTCATAAAAATTAAAAACTTTTATACTTTGGAAGACACCAGTAGAAAATGGAAAGACAAGCCACAAACTAGGAGGAAATATCTCCAAATCATATATCTGATAAAGCCCTTGTATCCAGCATGTGTAGAGAATTCTTACAACTTAAAAGCCAGAAGACAAATAACCCAATTTAAAAATTGTCTAAACATTTCAATAGCTGTCTCACCAAAGAAGATATATGAATGGCCAATAAGCAAGTGAAAAATGTTCGTCATTAGTTGTTAGCAAAATTTAATTAAAACCACAGTGAGATACCACTTCATACCCACCAGGATAGTTATATTTAAAAAGACAGTAACAAGTGTTGACAAGGATGTGGAGAAACCAAATCCTTCCTACACTGCTGGTAGGAATGTAATATGGTACAGCCACTTTGGAAGGCAGATTAGTAGTTGTTTAAATAACTAAACGTAACTTACCATGCGTCCCAACAATCCCACTCCTAAAAATCTACCCAAGAGAAGTGAAAATATATACACGAAGACCCGTATGTGAGTTTTTGTAAGAGCATTATTCATTATAAGAACCCCAAACTGGAAACAACCCATATGTTCAACATCAGGTAATGGGTAAACAAGATGTGATATGTCCATGCACTGGAATATTTTCTATAATAAAAAGGAACAAAATACTTAGGTATGCTACAACATGAATGAACCTCAAAAAATTATGCTAAATATAACACAAGACTACACATTATGTGATTCCATTTATATGAGATATTCAGAAAAGGCAAATCATTAGAGACAGTGAATTAGTGATTCCTTGGGACTTGGGGTGGGAATGGACAGTAACTGCAGATGGGCATGAGGGATCTTTTTTTGATGATGGAAATGTTCTAAAATTGGGTTTTGGTGATGGTTGTAAAACTGTAAATTTGCTAAAAACCATTGAATTACGCACTTAAAACAGGTGAATTTTGTAGTATGTAAATCATACCTCATGAAACTGTTAAAAATACATTAACATAGAACAGAAAAAAAACTATGTTTTTAGATAGGAGGAAATGAAATTATCTGTATTTGCACATGATATTTGAAAGGATTGTTTAGAAAACTGTTAGTACTAATTATTTCAGTAAAGTGTAAATATAAAAAGTTAATAGCTTTCTTTAACAACCCAACAATGACCAGTTAGGAAATTATATATTTTTATTTACAATAGTATTATATAAAATAACAAGAAATAAATTTAATAAATGCACAACTTCTATGAAGAAAATCTCAAATCATAAAATAAGAATGTAAATGAGGAAACATTCCATGCTTTTTATAAATTAAAAGCAATTCAGATTAAAATCAGTTTCATTTTAAAACAACTTGGTACCATGTCTGTAGCAAATCTAAAAGGCAAGTTCTATAAGCATAGCAAGTAACATTTCAAAAAGGAATAATGAGGGTGATCTTTCAACTCTCAGAAATTAAAGTGTATATTAAAGTTACATTAAATAAAACAGCATAGTATTGAGAGATCAGTGAAATAGAATTCAAAGTTAAGAACAGGACCAAGGCCCATAAATATTTAAACTATACAATAAAGGCAACATTTCACATTTATGGGGAAAGAATAGGACAGTTCATGAGTTGAAACAGTTATTAACTATTTGAAAAGAAATTTAAGCCTTAGTACATTCAATCCAACAAATTAAATTAGAGTAAAGCACAGTAAGTAAAAAATATTTACACAAAAGATTTGGAGAAAGACATAAGTGAATATGTATTTGATGTCTGGGTGGGAAGAAATGAATATGTAAATACATATAAGCATAAAAATAAAGAAACATTATAAGGAAGATTAACAGGTTTGATCACATAAAAATTTTGTATTTATCTATGTTAACATACCATAGAGGAAATTAAGTGATTAAGAATCTAGAGGTAATTAATTATCAATGCTGGTAATGTTAAAAGATCATTACACACCACAAAGAAAAGAAACCTCAATTGTAGACTGGACAGAATATGAATTTGTAATTCACAGAAGCAGTACAGATAACCTGTAAACCTGAATAAAAAACTGCATTTCTCTACTAATCAGAGAAATGCAACTTAAAATTAGAGCCATTTTTGACATATCAAATTAGGAAAGGTAAAATAAGAGAATGTAGAAGAACAGGCACTTATATCTACTTATAATGAGAAAATAAATTTGTACAGCCCTTTTGGATAACAGTTTAGTAACTTAAGTCAAAAGCCTTAAAAATATTCATATCCTTTGATCTAGAAATTCTGTTTCCTTGAGTTCATTGTAAGGAAACAATTGTATAAAAAGATTTATGTGTGACAACTATCATCAAACCCTTATTTTAAATATCCACAAATAGAAAACCTAAATGTTGATAAAAAAATTTGTGATATATTTATGCAGTGGAATCATGGGGGAGAAAATATAATGATAGGGAATTTAATATGTTCAGTGACAATAAAAATTCATGATTTACAGCATGGTCCTAATTTGTTAAAAAAAATACTATGTTTGAAACAAAAGACTAGAAGTATATACTCCAAATTCATTATGATTTCTGGGTACTGAGATAAAAGGTGATTTTTATTCTTGGGTTTTTAGAAAATTTAAAAACTGAGTATATAGTGCTTTCATAATTTTAAAAAACTCTTGAAGGGTGGGCCACAGTGGCTCAGCAGGCCGAGTTCTCACCTGCCATGCCGGAGACCCGGGATCATTTCCCGGAACCTGCCCATGCAAAAAAAAGAAAATTTCTCAAAGGTTATTTTTTTTAAATGTCTCCATCTGAGATGTTATTGGCATTAGTTGTGTTTTGCCGTAGTGAGAGAGGAAAACAACATAATAGGTGCACAGTTTCAGTGAGAAGAAAGGAGGTTCTTAGCATTGGCCACCAGGTGGCATTGTGGGCCAAATGCTTCCTGCTTGCGGGCCTGCCTCAGGTGCAATGTAGCAGATTAGAAAGGGTGACACTGAGGGAAGGTAAAAGCTGCAGGGGATAGTGAAGATTTTTTAATTTTTATTTGGGGAACGCTATCTTTGAAGGAAGAAATGAAGGAGATTGGGAGATGGAAGGGAAGAAATTGCAGATTTTCAAGGGGAGGTGGGCAAAAAATGAAGCGAAGAAATACCCCTAGAACAGACTGAAGTTTTCAGTTTAAAAAGGGATGTTTCTTTCTTTGAATCTGTGGACTGAAGCTATAATTGGCATTTTAGATTCAGGAAATCTAGGCTGTGGGTGATATATTAATGTTAGATTTGGAATGCTTATTTCAGAGTTTGTATCCTTTTTATAGAAAGAAATTTTAAAGATGGTTTGATATGTTTTTTTCTTTTTTTAAACAGCTGTCACAGGAAGCCTTTTCAGAATAAACTTAGGCCTGCGTGGCCTGGTGGCTGGTGGTATAATTGGAGCCTTGCTGGGGTAAGTGTTAGCATGGTTTGATTCTAAGTTGATACAACTTTCATGAATGCCTTGCCTGTTAAAAATTTCTTCCAATTCTAAAGAACAAATTTAATCCTTACAGCCTGTGAACATTCTCTAGTCTTGTATTAGCAGTAGGTTTTGACTGTCCAATTCAAATCCGACCCCATTTGTTTGTTTCACTTTCCTAGGTAAAAACCGTTGATCACTGGCACTTGAAACTATTTATAGTTGAATAAATGTATTTATGAGGAAGTAGAGAGAAGAATAAGATATAGTTATAAGCACATTCTATAAAAAAAAAGATTAGTTTGTTCAGCTTATTACATTTTTAAAAAATATTTCTTCTCCAACTTTTTATTTTGAAAATTTTCAAACCTATAGAAAAGTTGAATGAATTAGTACATTGAACATCCATATACCCTTCAGGTAGCTTCACGAATTGTTAGCATTTTGCCAATAGTAAGTCTCTTTCTGTGTGTGTGTGATGTGTGTATCTTTCTTTGTTCTTTTTTCTTTTTGGTTAAGCAATTTTAGCCTTATGATACTTCACCCCTAATAAGTATCTCCCAAGATGAAGAACAATCTCTGAAGAAATCACAGTACAATTATCATGATAAATAACTTAACATTGATTCAGTACAGTTATCTAACATAGTTCCTTTGCCTTTTTTTTCCAGCATATTCCTCAGTTTTGTTTGGTTGTCCTCTCATGATTCACTTTAGGTTAAGTATTTTTGGCAAAAATACTACATAGATGAAATTGTGTCCTCAGTGTGTCCCATCAAGGGACATATTATGTCACCCATTATAAGTGATGTTACTTCTGATTACTTGGTATATTCATTTTCTAATGCTGTGTGAAAGTACCACAAACATAGTGTCTTCAAACACTCATTTCCTGTCTTGTAGTTCTGTAGGTCAGAAGTCCAGATGTGCTCATTGCATTTTCTGCTGAAAGTCTCATAGGCCAAAATCAAAATTTAGCCAGGCTGGTCAAGAATCTGAAGGCTCTAGGGAAGAATTCGTTTCTGGTCTCATTGAAGTTGGCTGTGTCTCTCTGCTAGACTCCTAAATTGCTTGGTCTGTTGGGTCTTTTTTCCTAAGCTTACCGTTTTCTTTCTCACAGCACACCTATAGGAGGCCTGATGATGGCAATTCAGAAATATCGTGGTGAGACTATTCAAGAGAGGAAACAGAAGAATCAAAAGGCACTCCATGAGCTGAAACTAGAAGAGTGGTAAGGAGCATTTTAATTTTAAGACTAGGAAATCTGACTGTCCTAACTGCTGGCCTAATATGGTAATGTTCTGTTAACCACAGTACTCCAACCAGCCACTCAGTTCAAAGGAGTTTATTTTTCCTGAGTCTTTCAACTTGTACCCTATATGGTCTTTTAATTTTTTTAATTAAAGAGAATAGAAAAAAGAAAGACACTCATTTTATCTTTAATCTAATAACGATCTTTCCTTAAGTAAGATTTTTAAAAAGTTAAAATATTGTAAATCACATTTGGTTACATATCTCTGTGTTCTTGACTGCATAGGAAATTACCTGAAGGAGTTGCAAAGCAAGGAGTGAGCTTTGCTTGGCTTTTAAAAGGCGATATCCCTTCTTATGCATACATTTATGAACACAACAGACCACATTCAAAGATTCTAATCCTTGCTTAGATGCAAAGGAATTAGATAGATCGATTGGCTATTCCTGGGCTGGATGCCACTGATGAGTGTGAAAACTTTCACCTTTTCCATCTAGTCATTCTCTGGGGTACAGTAATCTCCATTTTTTTTGGAGTAGAGTAACCAGACTGAGGGCAAATTTTAGTGTAGATCAACATAGCAGGCTGTCATTCAGCACTCCTGAGCACAAATGATCCTTGTGGTTCAGCTTCCTGGATACTTAAGCTTATATTTGGCTGCTGCCGCTGATTTAGTATTTGAATAGTTGAACAGCCATATTCTAGTATTTTTATTTTAAAACCTCCATTAGTGCTAAACATAAACACACATGCAGAAATCCTTAAATTCTGTTGTCTGCAGGCTTAGGCATTATAGGAAAAAGCCCTGATTTTTGAGCCAATGAAAGCTTTGAAATTGGATTTAGATCTCAGCTTCACTACTAATTAGTTTTATGACCTTAGATAGTTTCTTTCACTTCAAACCCTCAGTTTTCCTAGCCACTTTAAGGATAGAATCATACCAGTGTGTTCAAAATATGCTTGTTTCATTCCTTCCTCTTTTCTATAGTCAGAGGGTGGGTAGGATGATTTCTGGATGAAGCACTTAAAATTCTGAATGCCTGCATAAAATTTAGTAATATGGAGAATTAAAAGCATGAAAGCTTTAACTTGTTTCTAGCTATCCAGGTATCATAGGAGACTTTTTTAAAAAAAGAAAGATTTGAGAAAACATTTGGAAAGCTAAAGAAAATATACTGACTCTTTGAATCTGATATGGAGAGTTAGGGAAGAATTAACATTTAGAAAAATATGAACAAATAGTATGTATTCCAATGTAAAAAATGGAAATTAGAAAAAAAAGTAAAGAAATTGGTCAGTGATTTAGAGATGTGAAACTTTGAGAATAGGTAAGACAATAACTTGAATTACATTAATAAAAAAATACTTTGGAAAAAGGAAATAGTGTTAAATATGTATATGGTGTTTCTGAGAAGCATTAATTCAGTAAGTAGTTTAGTACCTTTTGTGTGTCTGCTGCTTTGCTTAAAAATAGCTAGAGAAATCAAACAAAATAAAAGCCTAAATGATTACCTTAGTGAGCAGAAAAATAGAGTTGGCCACAGAGATATGGAAGGAGAAATAGTTAAATCTGGTTGTGAAGAGTTGAGAAGAAAATCATAGGTGATCCTGATAGTCAAAGAAAGAAAGACACTAATATTTGATATAGAAAAAGAATGGATCTATTATATAGAAATGAGATTTAAATCTTTATTAATATACATATATATCACTATCCTCTGACATTTCCCTGTAGATTACCTTTTTTTTTTTTTAACATGGGCAGGCACCGGAAATCGAACCCGGGTCCTCGGGCATGGCAGGCAAGCATTCTTACCTGCTGAGCCACCGTGGCCCGCCCGATTACCATTTTTACAAAGCTTTGTCCAATTTCTAAAGGTCTGGCAACAGAAGGTTTGAATGGCAGTGTGTTCACATTCCCCGGCCCTGAGGGCACGGGGAAACCAGGCCGCGGGGCTGGTGCCTTAGTGCAGGGTGCTGTCGCTCCCTTATATCATCCCTGTGAGAACTCTAGTTCAGTGTCCTGGAATAACTTATTCCAGGGGATCAGAGCTGCTGCCATGACAGCATCTGTTTTGGTAATGTGGGAATCATATTTGGCTTGTGAGTGTAACAGGTTGGGAAAGAAAAGAAAGTCATTGTACAAGTAGCACTGTTTGCTCATAAGTTGTCGTACTAAATGTTTTATATAAAAAACTCTGTTAAAAACCAAAGAAATGGAGCAGGATTTGATTTAGCCTTTTCATTCTTTGATTACAGGAGGACCAGACGACAAATTACCGAGCTCCTTTCTGAGAAGATTGAAAGTAGCTTACAGAAAAATCAGTCCAAGGATGATGCTGAGAAAATTGAAATACTGCTAAACCTTCCTAGAAACCCTTCATCACCAGCTAAACAAGACAAGGATTGAAATGTTCTAGACTTGAAACACATTGGAGAGTTGAAGGGAGCTGTGTTGCCTGCCCACCGACTGCCACCGTCAGGCTGCTGTTTGGTCGCCCTGCCAGGCTTGTAGTGGTAGTGACTTGCTCTTATCTTTTTTTTACCAAGAATTGGACTTTTGTACCCTCACTAAAGTGAGAAATAAACTTATCTTTAAATTTAAATATCTATTTATATCTATGTCTGTTGATCAGCTGATATTTAAATATATTTGATATATATTTTACATACAAACACACGTTTCTTTTCCCTCAATTTTACAGCAACAAAAAAGCATTTCACAAAAGGTCAAAGTTGAATTCTACAGATTGTGTATTCATGTAACCCTTTAAAAGAATACTCTGGAAGTCACTCAGAGGAAGAGGGGAAAGAAGCAGCACAGGCCTAAAAGTATAGTAGTGTTTGGTTTTGTTTTAAGAAAAATCAAAGATGATTCCTATGCAGTTTGAAATAAAATACACATTTATCCAAAATAGAATAGTTAAGCATTATTAAAGAAACAGCTTGATTTTATTAATTTACTATTGATATTGCTGACAAAGTACCCTGTGGTATACAGTAATTCTAATATAGATACAGTGCCCCAGGGGCTGGCTGCATAGGAAGGAAGTTACCCTATAGATTATTCTACTATAGGGTACTCTTACTAAATGAAAAGAAAAAAAAATACTGAATTAAAATAAGTGTATTGATAATGATAAATGGGTCAGTCCACCAGGATGATTTAACAGTTCTGGGACTGAGGAGTTTTGAGCGGTTTTAGAACAGAAAAAATGCCGGGCAAAGTGGGACTAGTTGGTCGACCTATCTGGTTGCCAATAGACAAGGATCTTGTGTATCAAAAATAAGCCACAGGGCAGTGCA
This sequence comes from Myrmecophaga tridactyla, assembly GCA_004026745.1. Taxonomy (NCBI): domain Eukaryota; kingdom Metazoa; phylum Chordata; class Mammalia; order Pilosa; family Myrmecophagidae; genus Myrmecophaga; species Myrmecophaga tridactyla. The sequence goes on along the minus strand of PVIY010011347.1, from coordinate 3,618 downwards.
ACAGTGGCTCAGCAGGTACTTCCCTGCCATGCTGGAGAACCGGGTCAATTCTCAGTGCCTGCCCATGAAAAAAAATTTAAAAATAAGCCACAGACCTCCTTGTCGCCTCTGCTTCAGTTTCCTTCCCTTACTTCAGTCCCCACTTCCACTCCCTCTGCCTGAGAACCCAATCTACAGCTTTGGTACCTTCCTGGACTTCCATTCTGTGACCACCTGAACTATTACACCTACTGTCTTGGTAGTCACTCCCTTTCTCTCTAAGAGATGGCCCTAGGATTTTCTGTTACAAAAGAGGAAGAAGGAGAGAGAGAGAATATATATCTATCTCCAGAAGAAGAAAACAGGTAACAGGGTTGCCTCTGGGAAAGTTGTCTAGGTACAAGAGGATAGGAGGAAGAAATTTTCTGTTAGCAGTGTTCTAGTTTGCTAGCTGCTGGAATGCAATATACCAGAAACAGAATGGCTTTTAAAAAGGGGAATTTAATAAGTTGCTAGTCTACAGTTCTAAGGCTGAGAAAATGTCCCAATTCAAACAAGTCTATAGAAATGTCCAATCTAAAGCATTCAGGGAAAGATACCTTGGTTCAAGAAAGCTGATGAAGTTCAGGGTTTCTCTCTCAAGTGAGAAGGCACATGACAAGCAGTGTCATCTGCTAGCTTCTGGCTTCCTGTTTCATGAAGCTCCCCAGGAAGCATTTTCCTTCTTCATCTCCAAAGTGCTGGCAAGTGGATTCCGCTTCATGGTGCTGTAGCATTCTCTGCTCTCTCTGAATCTCTTTCATTCTCCAGAATGCTTCCTCTTTTATAGGACTTCAGAAACTAATCAAGACCCACCCAAATGGGTGGAGACATGCCTCTATCTAATCCAGCTTAACAACCACTCTTGATTAAGTCACATCTCCCAGGAGATGATCTAATTACAGTTTCAAAGATACAATACTGAATAGGGATTAGAAGAAATGGCTGCATTTACAAAATAGAATTAGGATTAAAATATGGTTTTTCTAGGGTCCATACATCATTTCAAACCAGCATAAGCAGCTTTGTTGAGATATAATTCACATACCACACAATTCATCTATTTAAATATATACTTCCATGGCTTTTAATATATTCAGAGTCATGTAAGAGTGAAGGAGACTTAAATGTATATTCTTTTGTATGTTTTGCTTAGAAACCATGATGATTTATCACTATAGTTTTTCAAAATAAATAATAAAATAAACGACAAAATGGAAGGAGACTTTTAAAATGTATATCCTCTTGTATCTTTTGATTAGAAAACATAATGGATAAATTACTGAAGTTTCTTTGAATAAATAAAATTAACAGCAACAAAAAAATAAGTGTATTGAGAGGGAAAAATTGCTAGCATTTTATTTTGGTGTCAGACCCATTTGTTTCTACACTGAGAATACTATTGCATTACTGGAGCACGGTTTGTGAAGCAGTGCAGTGTAGTAGCTAAAACTATGGGGTCTGGAGTCAGACCATTGGCTTGATTTCCAGCCAAGTAGCTTAGCAGCCATGTGACCTCTACCAAAGTCATATCACTTTAAGTCTCAATTTTCTCATTATCAAGTGAAATTGTAACTACCTCAGACTGTATATTAAGTGAAATGATGCATGTGAAGCATTTAGCACAATGCCCTGGCACATAGTAAAACACTTATAAATACTAGCAGTTATAAGGATTTAAGAACCTCAGCACTGGTATATTTTCACCATAATTTGCATGTTATTACCACTTCATACGGCATGTTTTTCTCAATTACTCCATTTATAAATTTGAATGTGTCAGAAAAAAAGTTAATCTATTTGTTGTTTTATTCACACTCACATAGAAATTAAATTCTTCAACTAGAAATTATTAACTGAGATGGTTGCTTTTCAAAAGTTGTATTCATATCACAAAAATATGAGAGTAATAAAATTAAAACACAACTCTTCTTAAAAAAACTGTATTAACACAAAAATATAATAAGCAATTATTTAGTGTGAGCATCCTAAAAATTAAAGTATGAATAAACTGACCCTTAGGTTTGATCTGTTTTATGGTTAATTAGTTCTTAAGGTCTTTTGATTATTTCTGTATTAGCTAGAGTTCTCTAGAGAAACAGAATCAGCAGCAGATAGCTGTAGATATAAAATTTAGCGTCAAGTAACTGTGGGGATAGAGAGTCCAAGGTTTGTAGGGCAGGCCGCAAGCTGCCAGCTCCAATGAAGGTCTTCAATGAACTCTCAGGAGAGGGTGGCTGGCTGAAGGAAGAAGAGTGTCTCTTTTGAATCCTCCTTAAAAGCCTTCTGGTGATTAAGTGTCACTCATTGTAGAAAACACTCCCCTTAGCTGATTACAAATGCAGTCAGCTGTGGATGCAGCCAATGTGATCACGACTTAAGTCCATGAAATGTCCTCATAGCAACAGACCAGTGCTTGCACAACCAGACAGCTGGGTACTACCACCTGGCCAAGTTGACACATGAACCTGACCATGACAGTCCACCCCATGTCACCTTGGCAGCTATACACATAACCTAATACCATACTTAATCTCTAAATAGAAAAAATAACAGACACATTTTTTCCTTGCCTAACAATACTGAACTGTCCTGTGTACAACTGGAAATACATTAAATCTCTCCAGAATAGGGTGTAAGTACTTGGGTAATATTCACTCTTAAACTTGATATCTTACAACTTAAATACTATAACATGAACAAAACAGCATTACAGTTCTCATTTCTGTAACTGATCACGTGGTCGTAATTCATATTTATTACTACCTTCTTCCGTTACCCATTCCATGTTCCCTTTACCCTTAGCAAGCACTTCAGCTGGCTGTGCTTCTTTGCCTGATGGAATAACCCACCACTGCTGAAGTTTCAGAGCCATTGGTAGTCCTGCCTGGATTGGGTTGTTGCAGTTTTCCAATGATTTTAATCACAGGGCATGGTAGTACTGAGATGTCCTAGGGGATCTCCTATATCCCAGGAAAACTCTTCTTAACCTCCATTGTGTAGTTGCAGTCCCATTTCTCCCTGATAGTCAGGGTCAATTACCCCAGTCAGTAAAGTAATCCCCTTCTTGGCTTGTTTGATCTAGGGGCATGGGTAGCTAAAGTGACCAGGTGGCAGCCTTAGATTCCAGTTCAAAGGAATCATTGTTGTTTCTCCTGGTGGAAGCACTCCCCCTTCTGGAACTAAAACCTGTAGACCAGCAGAGCTCCACATCACAGGGACAGGAAACAAAAATTTTCCTAGTGGATCACTAGGGGTAAGAGTGAGTGGTGCCATTCCCATTTCCACCCCTTGATTCCTGGACCCATGGATCCTGGCTATGGGAGAAGCAACACCATACAGTTGATACTGATTCAGAGCATACACAGCTTCCTGGAGAACATTACCCCAGCCTTTCAAGATTTTGCCACCTAGTTGGCACCGTAATTGAGTTTTCAAAAGGCCATTCCACCGTTCTATCAATCCAGCTGCTTCTGGATGATGGGGAACATGGTAAGACCAGAGAATTCCATGAGCATGCGCCCATTCCTGCACTTCATTTGCTGTGAAGTGTGTTCCTTGATCCGAAGCAATGCTATGTGGAATACCATGATGATGGAT
>PVIY010011346.1:38957-65820 GCA_004026745.1 Myrmecophaga tridactyla | reverse complement strand
AGAGAGAGAGAGAGAGAGAGAGAGAGAGAGAGAGAGAGAGAGAAGAGAGAGAGAGACAGAGAGAGAGAAGTAATTCAGTCTGTCACCACATTTAAAGATTAATTATACATTCAATAGCTATTGAGTGCCTATCATGTACCAATATTCTCCTAGGTTTGGGGTATTCACTAGTGAAACATGATACTCTCTATCTTCTTGGAGCTTGCATTCCAGTGGTGGGACACAAAAATTAAACAAGATAAGTTGGTAAAATATTTAATATGTTATGAGGTAAGGTATTAAGCGATGGGGCTTTGGGAATGTTCACGTGTTTATAGGAGATGGTAGTAACGGTGGTTTTCAGTTTTAGAAAGAGTGGCCAGGAAAGGCCATTAACGGAGAGGGTGACATTTGAGTAAAAACCCGAAGAAGGTGTAGATACAAACTATGAGGACATCCAGGAAACAACAGGTACAAAGACTAAAGTAGGAAAATATTCTATGTTTCCAAGGAACAGCATGGAAGCCATTGTACAGTAACTAAAGGAAAAATAGGAGATAATAGAGATGAGATTATAGATGTGTTGGGGCTAACACCAGATCTTCTAGGGCCTTACAGGCCATCATAAACACTTTGGCTTTTAATCTGAATGATACCATTCTTACAAGATGTCTTTTCTTCTGTAATCTTACAGTCAACCTCTTTATACAAGGCCTATCACTTCATGCCTACAACAGCCCTTCTAACTCATCTCATCTCTTTTATAGTTTAACCTGATGTCACTATGATCATCTCAAATCACCACTTTCAACATGTCATTCTCCTGCTCAAGGCCTCATACTGGATACCTAATGCATCAAGTCTAAATGAGTGTACAGGGTTTTCAATACTACCCTATATCTATTTAATCTTTTCTCTAGCTCTTGTTTTCTGATCAAACATTTACTGATCTCTTCTGTAGTCCAAGGGACTGTGAGCAAAAACGGGTAAGAAATAGATTCAGGCCTGGGAGTTTACTGTCAGCACAAATATTTTCCTAGCTCTAACAGCTGCTCCCATTGTCCTGCACCCATGCACTGCTGTCCTTATGGTTTCTTATTCTTGCCTTTACTATTACTACTTTTCATGCATGAATATCTTTCTCCTGGAGAGCTTACAATAAAATCCAAAATCTTCCCTTGACTATAAGGCCCTGCATAACATGGCCTTGCCTGTCTCTTCAATTGCATCTCGTAATATCCTCTCCTTCCCTTGTTCTTTACATCCAGCAACACTGACCACCCCTCAGTTCTCTAAATGCACCAAGATTTTCACTGCCTCTAGACCTTCTTTTCCTGGATCACGTTATTATTTTTTTTTTATAATCACATAGTTGTGTCTTCATCACCATGATCATTTTCTAGAATATGTGCATCACTCCAGAAAAAGAAATAAAAAGAAAAAAGAAAATTTTATACATACCATATTCCTTACCCCTCCCTCTCACTGACTACTAGTGTTGCCATCTACCAATTTATTTTATCCTTTATCCCCTGTTATTTATTTATGTTTTGGATCACATTATTAACCTTTTTTGGTTACTCATACTTTAGGTCTAGCTTGAATACCAGAAGGGATTCCATTTCCTCCAGTTTACATGAGGTCTCACAGTACCTAGCACAAATTTTGCTTTTATAGCACTTATCACAATGTTCTAACTATATATTTATTCCTGTGATCATGCGTCTAATGTTGGTCTCTCTACTAGACCGGAAGTTCCTGGAAGACAAGCAGATGTCTGTCTTGCTCACCTCAGTATCCCTACCACCTATCACAATCCCTGGTAGACACTCAATAAATATTTAATAAATGAATTAATACCCTGTATCTTGGCAGTTCTTTAATTCATCTACTTCCATTTTTTTTTCCAGGAACCCTATCTGGCTTATCTATGCCCCAAGAATCCTCCTCTTCTCTGACTTCCTATTGTGCTTAAAGTCACCTGACTTTTCTGTTCAGCTTAATACTTAAAATTTGGAATGACAGGCTACACAGCTTCAGGGAACACTGTAATGCCCTGTTCAGACTTACTCAGGGGCAGGAATGTTTCTATTTTTTAAACTTTTTATTTTGAAATATGTCCCAACTCGTAAGACAGTTACAAAGATAATGCAAACCACATACAGAGTAATTCCAAAATGCCCCTACTTCCCCCAGATAATTTTAGCTTTTTGCCACTTTGCTGTATCATTCCATCTATCCATCCATCTCTCAATCCATTTTCTGAACACTTGAATGTAGGTTGTATATATCACTATCCTTGAGTGCTTAATATTATAATGTACATTTCCTAAGGACGAAGATATTCACTTATGCAGCCACCTTAAAATCAGTTATCAACTTCAAGAAATTTAATACTGATATAAGGTTTATAGTCTATATTCCAATTTTTTCATATGTCCCAATAATGTCCCTTTGAATCTTTTCCCTTCCCTTGTCAGATCCCATCCAGGATCACGTATTGCATTTAACTGTCAGTCTCTTTGGCTGCTCTTTTTTTTTTATTTTGTAACTGGTGGGAACAAAAAAGCTTTTTTGTAAACTTTTGGTAAATTTTCCCAACACAATCACTCCTAAGCATATTCAATACTATTACTCACATTCACAACATTTCCGTACTCTCACTACCTTTCATTACTAAAACTTTCCTATTTCTCTCAATAGAAACCCTATTACCTGTTATGCATTAACTGCACATTCCCCACCCTACCCCCCACCTCCCAACCCTGGGAACCTGTCTTCTAACTTTCATCTCTAATGAACTTGTATATTCTCCAGCATTTTCTTTGTAGTTACCATGGAGACTAAATTTAACATCCTAAATCTAAAACAATCTCATTTACTTTAATACCAATTTAATTTCAAAAATATATACAAAAACTACATTCCTATACTCTTCTGTCCTCCTACCTTTATGTAGTTCTGGTCACAAATTACATGTTTATACACAATGAGTCCAAAACCTTTGATTGGTCATTACATTTTATGCATTTTCCCTTTAGGTATGTAGGAAGTAAAAACTTTCCATTCGTGGTTACATTTTATGCATTTGCCCCTTTAGATAGGTAGGAAGTAAATAAAACAGTACTGGCATTTATGTTTACCCATCTTTCTTTATTTATTTTTCTTCATATGGAGGTTTTTATTTCTTCATGCAGCTTTGATCTATTGCCTATGTCCTTTCCTTTCAAACCTGCAGAATTCCCTTAAGCATCTCTTACAGGGCCTGTCTAGTGGCCTAGATAAACTTCCTCAGATGTGCTTATCTGGGAATGTCTTAATCCCCCCATATTTTTAAATAAATTTTACTCGATATAGAATTTTTGGTTGGCAATATTTTCTTTCAGCATTTTAAATATGTCATCCCACTGCTTCTTGCCTCAAAGGTTTCTGATGAGAAATCAGAATTAATAATTAATTTTTTTGAGGGTTTCTTGTACACGACATGCTGCTCCTCTCTTAAAGCATTTAGAATTTTCTCTTAATCTTTGGCATTCAATAGTTTGATTATAACATGCCATGGCATTGTTCAATTTGGGTTTATTCTGTTTGGAGTTCCCTGAACATCTTAGATGTGTATATTCATGTCTTTTGCTAAATTCAAACAAATTTTCAGCCATTTTTTCTTTAAATACTCTCTCTGGGACTTTACCTTTTCCTTCTGGGACTCCCAAAATGCATATATTGAATATGCCTGGATGGTGTCCCATAGGCTCTATTTACTTTTTTTTTTCATTTTTTCTTCTTTCAGCTCCTCAGACAGAATGATTTTAATTGTTTTATCTTCAAGTTCACTATTTCTTCAGTCAGCTCCAATATGCTGCTGGATGCTTCTAGGGAATTTTTATTGGTATTACTGTGGTCTGTTTGGTTCCTTTTCATAATATCCATCAGTCTATTGATATTTTCTTTGTGCTCACCTCCTGCTTTCCTGATGTCCTTTAACTCTTTCTCCATGCATTCCTTTAGCTCTTTGAGCATACTGAAGACATTTTTTAAAAAAGTTTTTGCCTGGCATGTCCCAGGTCTGGTCCTCTTCACTGATGGTTTCTAAAGCTTTAATCTCTTTTGCCTGAGCCATCATTTCCTGTCTCTTTGTGAATGTAACCTTTTGTAGAAACCTGGATATTGTGATATATTAATGTGTTATTGCTGAAATTTAGATTCTGGGGCATCTATTCTTTACACTTGTATCCAGTTAGTATTATGACAGTTTTTCTTGAATCCCAGAAGCTAACACCCACCCATGCCCAAAAAAGGAGGGGGGAAAAAAACACAAACACCTTCCTGTCTTTGCAGATTGATTGTGCAAGTACTCTTATTCAGAGTTTATCCGTACAAAGAGCTCAGAGAATAGCTATAGGCCTAAGAGTAAGGGCTTCCCTGATCTTCTCTGCACATGTGTCTTGTCATGGGCATGTTCTTGTGGCTCTAGGAATTCTTCTGTTTACAATGATAGTAATGTCACCTCTTCCTTAGGAAATAGTTTCCTCAAAAATCCCAGCCACCCCTTGCTCCAGGCATCCACTTGACTACTCTCCCGAAATGATCTGCCTATATACAGGAAGAATCCCTAAGGGGCCATCACCAGACAGATTGGTGCAGACTTACCTGCTCCCAGTATCTGCCTGAAGGGCTACTGTACTCTCTCTGAAAACAGCACCAGGGGTCCACCCTAGGAGTGCTAGCCAGCTCTGTGCCACACTGGGGGTGTGATGGGGCGGACAAGACATCATACGATCCTACTGCTTTCTCTTTAATTATTTTTTTGTCCTTATGTAACTGTTGATTTAACATACTTATATTTTTTCTTTATTATAAATGTTGTGGGCTTACAGAACAATCATGCATAAAATATAGGACCATCAATGTGAGGTGTTAATAATAGGGTGGTATATGGGGATCTACTGCTTTTAAGCAGCCCTTTTCTTGATTTGGTGCTCACTCTGTTATTGAAGTCTTCTGTTTTGTGGGGTTTTGAAAAAGACATTTCTGCCAGTTCTTTCTGGTTGTGCAAACCTTCTGTAGGGGGACAGAACTCTGAAGCATTTCACACCACCATCTTGATCAGGATGGGATGGGACATTTCTTTTTAATATACAGGTCACTAACACCTATCAGAGACACTTACAAGTTAAGAGCCTCTCAGTAAATGCCTGCTAAATTCTCGAAGTAAATGAACATTTCTTGATTTATATATAATTTATTTGTAATTACTTGATAGATTCATTTATTCATTTATCCATTAATTTGCTAAATAATATTAAGTTAATGCCTACAATATCCCAGGTCCTGTGTTTATCACCGTGGAGAAAAGGGAGTAAAAGACACACAAGGAAGCTCACATCTGAGTGAGGGAAATCTGCATGCACATAAATGTATAATTGTAATATCTAGTAATGGGGGAAATCTAGATACTGTCTGTCCTCATGGGCACACTAAGCGCCATGACTTGATTCTATCATGATTATTGAGGAAGATTTCATATAGCTGCGTTTTTAAGGATGAACAGGAGTTTACTAAGTCAACAAGAGTAAGAAGGGATAAAAGAGCACAGTATTTATAGGGAAAGCCAAACAAGTCATCAAGGGGTAAACAGGAGGCACTGTATGAAATGAGGCTAGAGAAAATGGCAGAACCAAATTATGCTGGGTCTTTTATGCCATACTAAATGGCAAGGGTCCAGGGTAAGTAGGGGTTGACAAGAACAGATACACATTTTACAAAGGGAAATTTGGTGGTGGTGAAGAATAACTCAGGGTGGGAAGACAGTAAAGTCAAGGAGTCTATGTTTGGGAGAAATGTGAAGGATCTGGGGTGACAGTGGTGATAAAATAGGGGCAGAGTCAATTTATTTGATATTTAGAAAGTAGAGAGAGCCTACACAGCCAGAGAACTTTGGAGATGAAGAAGGAAAATGCCCTCAAGGAAGCTTCATGAAACAAAAAGCTGGGAGACAAAGCTAGCAGATGTTGCCATGTTCACCATGTGCCCTTCTAGCTGAGAGAGAAATCCTGAATGTCACTGGCCTTTCTTGAGTGAAGATTTCCTGACTCAGGTGCTGCCACAGGAATCAGGTCCAGGACTAGTGAAGCCCTCAGAGATCACTTTCCTCGCTGCCTCTGCCTGTGTTCTCCATCACAATCGGTGCCTAATCCAGGGGCATGCAAGTGGTACAGTCTGGGGCTGTGGTGAAGAAGGGAAGAGACTTGGCAAAGTTCTTCTGAAAGGCTTCTAAATAAAACATCTTTTACCACTTAATGTACAAAGTGGAACAGGACAGCAGACAAGAGCCTGAGTGGATGGAATTGGTTAATGCAACCTCTGGAATAACAAACTATGCTCAGAAATTCCAGGGTGAGTCACCATGACTAGGGACTTGTCCATGAGCACCATCTTCATGGAACTAAACAGTCTGAGATTTGAGGATGTGACCAAATATTACTGTGCAAGACAGAGTTTGAAAATCCACATCTTTAAGGTGTCAGAATCCTTGAGGAAGATGGCTATGTTAGAATGAGCCAGTGACCAGGGCAGTGTGAGTGAATAAGGAACAGTTTCTACTAGATAGGGAATTTTCTATATAGCAATCACCATTTGAGCAAATTCAGGGTGAGTGGAAAATTTCTAATGAAGAAAGATAATATAAATCTTCAAGTGGGAGGGTTTGCACAGACATAAGTTCTTCAACCACTTGAGCAAAATCCTTAGAGCATAAGCTTTCTATCACATGGTGAGTGTACATTTAACTCCATAAGAAAATTTCAAACCATCCTCCAGAGTAGCTAGCCATTTTGCATTCCAACCAGCATGGTATCAATTTGCCTTTTGCTCCATATTCTCATTGGCATTTAGTTTTATCATTATCTTGGATTTTAGCCAGTTTCATATTAAGTGAGTAGGGACATCTTATTTCTGTTTTGATTTAATCTCCCTAATGCCACATATTTTAATATTTTTTAGCTGTGAGTTGTGTGTTTAGATATGTGGCCATTTTTAATGCTGTGTTGTTTACTTTTGCTCAATTTTAAGTGTTCTAATATATTCATGATATGAACTCTTTAACAAATATCTGATTTGCCAGCATCTCCTTGAAAAAAAAAAGTACAGGTTGATGGGACACAAAGACTGATAAGGGAAGGAAAAGAGAAGGATGAGACTAAGAAAACTTCTAGATCTCTGAGAAAATGACAATGCCTTTCACCTGATTTAAAGAGCATGGGAGGAAGTACATACTTGAGGAAAAGATTAATTCAGTCTAGGTATATGGAGATAGCAATGTCTGAGAGACATTCAAGGGCTGATATATACTAGGACCTGAAGCACAGGGTAGAGGTCTTGATTAGAGTTACAGATTTCAAGGTTAAATATTGATTCTGGTTTGGATGGTGTAACATCACAAAGGGAATTAGAGCTACGAATCCTCTGATACTATGTTGAACATTAGGGGCACACAAATCAATATCAAGCCCTTGTTCATGAGGGTTATTCTTGTGAAGCTGAGTCTGGCCCTGGAACCCTGGGATCAACAATTCCATCCTGATCAAAAGGGGGAAAATGTAACTAATAAATTATCAGTGGCTAAGAGTTCAAATACAGTCAAGAGGCTACTCTGGAGGTTGCTCTTATACAAGCGTCAGTTAGACATTGCTACCATCATAACTTGCCAAATCCCAACCAAAACCATTGCAGCCAATCCTAAAGAACACCTAGGGCAATATATAAGATTTCACAAGTGTTTCATGTACTAGAACAACTTTCCAGAAATCTACAACTTCCAGATGGGTTCCTGGATCAGATAAATCCTGAAACCTAGTGGGCCCAGCCTCTCCAGAACATCAGCTAGTTCCATCTCCCTACCCTATATTAGTGATAGCCCCTTCCAACATGAAAAAGTTAGAATGTCCATAGCTCAAATACCCCTAAAGAGTGTGAGAGAAAGATCAAAGGTGATGGTGGAGTTATTCAGAGAAGATAGGGGTTAACAAATGAGTATTACTGCTGAATCATTATACTGATCTTTCGTTTAGTCTCCAGCATCTAAGAGCAGCCAGAAGTAAAAACTTAAAATTGTGGAATTGTAACCCATACCAAACTCTGAAATCTGTTCTACAACTAATTGCTGTGCTGTGTTTTGAAATGATTTTTTCACAAAAAAATTTTTAAAAACGTCGATTGTGATGATAAAAATATATATATATATTTATTCCTTCTAGCCTCCTATATTCTGGAGCAACTAGAAGGAAAAATCTAAGAGGATGGTATGGTAGCCCATGACAAACTGTGGGATCTGTCCTGTAACTACTTGGTGAAGGGTGCTTTGAAAACTATTGCTTTTTTATTTCTTTGCTTTGTGTGTATGTTATTTTATACAATTTTAAAAGTTTTTTTTTAAAAAAGAAGTGAGTATCATGAATACTAGACTAGCACCACTTCACGGGAGACTAGATTAGCAGCATGTAATCAGAAAGATAGTTTTGGTCAAGGTGTTCTTTTAGAAGTAACATAGTAAACGAATGCTGTATGTCAGTATTCTGGGCACTTGATATAATATGCTTCTTTTAGTGATTTCTGACAACTGCTTAGAGAAAGTAATATAAGGTCAATGTAACACATAACCATAATTAAAGCAGAGTTCTCTGATAATAGAAACTGAATGCTCTAAAATCCATGTGGGTTTACACAGCTACCCAAATATTAATGGAAAGAAGAAAGAAGATTTATAGATTTTAGATTTGATTTGGATATAAAATTCTGCTCATTAGATCACTCATAATAACTTAAAAAAGTAGCTGATATTTCAACTAAGGACTTCAGAGGTTTCCCATTTTAAAATAAGGTGATACATTCAGGAATTTTTAAAAGACCTTAACATTTCCAACAACTCTAAAAAATTTTTTTTACCTTTAAAAAATGCTTTATAGTTTTACTATAAACAAATAAGTTTTTTGTTATGTTATTTTTATAATACCTTATAAACAGTAAGTTCAGAGATTTAAAAAAAAAAACTGGTGCACTAAAGATCCCCTGGAAATTACAAACCTTGGCAGTGAGGTGGCTCTGCTGAGCTTGGATTTTCTCAGTTCAGTAAACCCAATAAAGAATGTATTGGGCACCAGCAGTGTGTGAAGTATAGAGATTACAGAGAGAAGACACAATCCCTTCATTCAAAACAACAAGGTTTTGTGCTCTCATTTTCAAATTAAAACCCATGGATTTTCAGCAAACCCACAGGACACGGGGTGGGGAGCAGGGAGGTAGTGTGATCCTAGTTATCTCCTTCTACTTCAACAGTGGAGGAGTTCTAATTTATCTGTTTCATACACTAAAGCTCCTCATAAAATTAAGCTTGTGGAAAGATTTTTTCTACACATGTATACATACAAATAAATAAATAAAATTTACAAATCACTGGTCTATTAAAAACACAAAACAGCCAGAGCTTACGTCAGTACAGCCCTGACTTCTAGTTTTGCTAGAGTGGAGTTATAGTTGCCTCACCATGCCTGTTAGCCTCTTAACCACAGATGTTCCAGAGGCCTGTTACCCTCTTAACCACAGATTTTCCAGAGGCTCACCCACACAGGGAGCCACTGATGAGAAGAAAAACCCACATGCCCTTATCAATGAATTATATCATTTTATTCCTACCCCAAAGTAAAGCACAGTGTTTTAAGTGCTTTTTATTTTGTGTTTGTGAAGTTGGCAGGAATTGTGGGACAAGCAAATTAACTATTTTTCTTTTGTACTCTGTTCTAACTCTTTCCTACATGTAACATGCAACTGGAAAAAATAAAACAGTATTTATACAATTTCAAGTAAAAGAAAAAAATTAAAAGCTCTCAGTGCAGGAATATCCAAAGCAATAAAAAAATCTCTAAATTTATTTTCTCTCTGCACCACCTAAGAGATGACCACAGAGAAATATCTGGATTTACTAATATTCCACTTTGGCTACAAAGGTCACCTCATCCTTATCAGAGCCTTGCTGGCCTCTAGAGGAAGGAAAGCCTAGACAGTCTGTCTCTGTGATTCCTTCCTACCCTTCAAGGAGGAGGGCATAGCTATTCAGGCATTAGGTCTCAAAATTCTACGATGATACAGGCTACTGAATGCCTATAAATGCTCCCCTTAATAGGACTGGAATGGCATCAAAGGCTGAACTGCCCTAAGATGGGAGGACTGTCAGCCTCTATTCCTTTGACCCCTCTGTCTCACAAGCAGCAAGCCAGATTCCAGGGCTTCCTCTGCTCTACAGGCTCACCCTTTAGGCAGTATTTGCTTTGCTCTATATTTCTCCTATGCTTTTTCATCTGGCATTGAAGAGATACATTATTTTATTTCCCTGAGGTGGTAATAGCTGAGATTTAAATTTGAGCTTCAATGTGCTAACAAGAAAAAAAAAATGAGACTTTCATATAGTATGGTTTAGATAAATTCAGGTTACACTGGGGCTTGGAGCTGAAATCTGAGCTAATAAGAAGAGGTTACTTTGTCTTATTTTGCCTCTGTGCATATAACTCCTCTGAAGACCAAGACATACCACCCCAATACAGTCTCAAGCTTATCAGAACTTCCTGTAATTCTTACCTGATCTGCTTGCCTTCTCTCATGTCATACAAAGAAAAGAAGACATCACTATCTTCCCCAATGGTATTATAGGTGAAACTCTTTAAGCTGAGAAAGAAATGATGTGGCACTGGCATCCGGCAGGTTTCCCCATGACGTGGACGCATTGTATCTACCTACAGAGGAAGGCAAAAACAGTGATATTAATTTAAGTTATTCATTATATTTATCACAAATAAAATAAAAACCAAGCGACCAGCCCTTCTTACACTGCTGAGGGGAATTATTTAAGAAAGTGACTGAGGTTATTTACTCTGCTAGCAGAGGTTACTGAGTCAATAAGCTTGATTTGAGGTGGGCAAGCATACAGGTGGCAGTAGTAAAGGGATTATGGTAAATGTCCAGAAAACATTTTCAAAATCAATTCTTGGAGCTGCTGTCATGACCCTGACATACTTGATTTACACAGATGGTTTAACAGTTACCATTTTAATTACATTCTTATTTTGTCTGAGAATGTTTTATTTTAGTCTCAGTCTATTTTCTTTGAATTGTGCCTATGAAAATTTGCACAGAGGAATGGAGACTGGCTGAACCTGCTTGGAGTCCAGGGCTTCTTAAATGAAAGGCACCACACAACAAAAAATTCAGCGGTGTTTTCCATTTCCTGGTTCATCCATAAGTTGTGATCTCTTAAAGAGTTGAGGAAAAAGGCTGGGAGGCCTGGTTAAGCTGCTTACCTGGGATGTGCTTTGCTGTACACTCTGCCTGCTAGATAAATGCTATGAAAAGAAAGAAAAAAATTCACTCAGCTGGAAAGGAAACAAACATTTCTATATACTAAAGCAATCTATTACATCTTTTATATCCACGAACTTATTTAATTCTGAAAAACTTGCTAAATTCATATTGTATGGAGTAATTCATAGTGTATGGAGGCAACTGCGGCATAGAGAAAGGAAGTAATCTGCTGAAGGTCACACATCCAGAAGTTGGCAAAGTTTGGACTTGAACCAAGCCTCACATCTCTGGGTACTAATCAAGTCACAGGTGGGTGCTTGCTACTGGATTTCTGCTTTGGCACTGTCCTCTCCACACACTGTACCACTTTCTGAGTTCCCTGATCCAGCTTCAACAGGCTCCAAACTGGAAGAGGTGTAGTCTTTGATGAAATTGGGCTCCCTCTAAAACATCTCTCTCTCCATGCTATTACTCTACTGCTGGTTGAATTAGAAAAAATAGATTCCAATCCCAACCATGCCATGCATGAACTGTGAAGCTTCAGACAAATTGCTTAATCTTTCCAAGTGCTGTTTCCCTCAAGAGTAAAACTGAAATAAAATCCTATCTTGTCTTCCTCATAATGTTATTATGAGACTTAAATTACATAATGGGAAATAGCATGATACAGCAATTAGGGACCTATGCATTGAAGTCAGGATGCCTGGTTTTGAATCTTAACTCATGTTTATTAGCTGCATGCCTTAGTTTCCTCATCTGTAAAATGGAGATAAAACTTTGTGCCTACACCAGCCTCATAGGGTTTTGTGCAATGTACTTAGCATATTGTAAGTAGCTGAATGTTTCTTATAATTGTTACTCTTATTCTTAATATAATTGGTATCCTTTCTTATAATTAATTGCTATAGAAAAGTCAGTCACATTTAGAGGTAAACTCCAGAGGTAAACACCTAGAAGAATGGTTGGTTCACAAATACCCATTCCCTGCTACTAGTGAACTAGTTTTCATTCTGCTTCTTTTGGAGACCTAGAGATGTGGGACAGCATTCATTTGGTGAACTGCTCTATATCAGATAAAACAATGGTGGCTGCAGCAGAATGGCTTCACTGCTAACAAATATAAATATGAAATATGCATATATTCATAAATTTCATATTTATATATCTCCCTGTTTATCAAATTTTAGAATTATCTACTGTTTTTTTATTATGGCAGAAGAGAATTTTGTTTATGCTTACATACCCTTCCTTGCATGCATCCATCTTTCTAATTCTTCAAAATTACTGGATCTAAAACTATTGCTTACACTATGGTAACATCAAAATTACTGGTTCTAAGACTTGCTTACATTATGGTAACTTTTACATATTGTTCACGGCTGAGCCAAGTAGTGTATTACAATTACATTTCCTTTCTTCTGCCACTTTCTGCCTTTCTTCTGGTAATATTTAGGTTGCTTTGAACGCTAGGGTTTTAGCTATACCCTCAAATATCTATACAAGAATACCTTTCGTTAGCATTTTCCACATGATGAAAGCTGCCAGATATTCTATGAAGTCCATTTTCTATTCCTCCTAGAGCCCTCTGTCCTGCTTTAATTTGAACAAGTTGCTCTCTAAATCTATTACACAAATGTCATCCTGGGACTTGCTCCATTGTCTTCTTTTTAAATGTTGCTACTAGAAAGCAAAATAATCATTCTTACACCAAATCCTTTGTAACTGACGTGTTTCTCTATACTTTTAGGCTCATCTTTTTTTCATCTCTAGTGAGCTGAAATTTCACAATTAAGTGCCAAACACTTGGTGGGACCTTTCAATTAAGAGACTCATTTTCAAGTTTTGGGAATGTTTTTAATATGATTTCATCAATAACTTTCTTCGTTCTCTGTTCTCACTTCTGAAACTCTATTATCTGGATTCTGGACCTCCTGGACTAAACTTTGTAATTTCTGTAACTTTTTTTTCCTATTGTTAATTTATTTTATTTTGTGTTAGTGGTTGTTTTGTTTTTTTCTATTTTTCTTTTTTTTTTTAATTTTAATTTTTTGTTTTAGGGCACCATTCCTGGAAGTACTGCAATACCAGGATGATGTGTGGAGAGGATGGAGCAAGCTCCTTTTCCAACTCTCTCTTCCAAAAAATCAATTTAATATGCTGTCCTCAAATAGAGGACATATTAGATACTAAACTGATAAGAACAGATACTACACTTGAGCTTAGACAAAAGGCCGAGAAGTGATACATTTTTTCTAATTTATCTTCTAACTTTTAACCAACTTTATTGCAGTTTACTCATTTTTAATTTTGTAGAGCTCCTCTTTCTTCTTGGATTGTTCTACATTGTTCCTTGTTCTTTTTTCATCTCTCTTTGGAGAAAAGTCACTTTCTCTTCTGCAGAGTTATATGTTTTGTCTAAGTTCCTTTCATATGTTATTTGTTTTGGTCCCCAACTTTGATGTGGGAAATTTCCTTCAAAGTCGACTGATGCCCGGCTGTCTGCTCTTATTTAACAGTGTGGCACTGGAAAGCTGCATGGAGGTATTTTGTGGGGTGGCAGGGTCTGCTGACCACTGGCTTTCAATGTACAGAGTTATCTCTTTTTTTTTTTATTATTGGGGGTAGGCTTTAAATATGATATATACTCTGATGATCCTAAAGCTGTTATGTCTGGACTTCACTTCTGAACTCCAGACTTCTTAACATCTCTGTTGAGATGTCTAGAAGCCATCTCAAACTCATACTCAAAAAGAAAAAATTGCTCTACTCCCAAACTGCTTCTTCCCAATTTCACTTTTTACCCAGTTGGACAGGTCAAAAACATGGGTGTTCTTTTCTGACCTTTCTCTTTCTTGCAAACCCACACATATCAATTCAATCTATTTACTCTCTAAAATAAATCCAAAATCCGACAACTTCTTACCACTTCCACTCTCCCAACTCTAGGCCAAGCTACTAAAATTAAAATCTCTTGCTTGAGTAACTGCTCCCTGTTTCCATTCTTGCTACACTCCAGTCCTTCTCCACATAGCAGTTATAGGGATTCTTTAAAAATGTAAGCCAGATCATGTAATTCCCAGCTCAAATCCCTTCAAACGCTGTTACACTCAGAGTAAAATCCAAAATCCTTACCATAAAATACAATCCTCCAAGCCACATTCCAAAGGGAGTTCTGAGCTTCAAAGATTCCTTCTCCCTTCCCTTCTTACATCTGACTGATCATCAAAATTCATTGGGGGAAAATGGCCGAAGGTCAGAATGTTTCCATTACACAGATAAGGGTGCGGACCTCAAAACACCAGGTCCTGCCGGGGCGGAACACTGTCCTGGCGAGCATGTGATTGTCTGCAGAAGGAAGCATTCTGAATTTTGTATAGCATGCCTGAGATTAATGGTGATGGGGCAGTTCAGGCAAAAAACAACTTACTAACAACCTTGAAAGACACTTTCTGTTTTGAAGCTTCTCAATAAATACGATGATGAACTCAGGGTCAAGGCTCTCAGTCCTTGAGACTGTGAGTTCCCTGTTTCCATCTTTAAATCTGCTCTTGTATTCTTTTTTCTTAAGTTCTGTGTCGTCTTCCATTCAATCTCACCCTTTGCTGAGCTGGACTCAGCAATTCATCCAATTTACATCCAAACAGCTACATTTCTGTAATGCATTTCTTCTGCATTCCCACTGCTGCATAGATGGAGTCTGTTATTTCTTGCCTGAATCATTACCAAGATCTCTATCCTCTCTGATTTCAATCTTTTCTGTATTTTACACTCACTATAGACAGAGCCTGTATTACAAACTCATGTCTGATCATATCATTCCAATGGTGCTAGCACACTACTAGATAGAGTACAATTTTTGGCCTATACAGCTCTTTATGATCTGGCTCCAGCTCCTTCTTGGCCTTATTTCCTACTCACTAATACATATTTATATGACTAAGTTATCAAATGTCCTATAGTTTCCTCGAAATACTAATACTACCATTGCCCTATTCTTTGTAAATTGTGGAATGCCTTTCTTTCTTGACTTCCTTGTGAACCCCTGCTCATTTTTTGAGACTTACGTAAAGTATGACTGCTTCTGGAAGCTTTCACTGATTTCCCTACTTCCAGAAACTCAGTCACTGCCTCTAATTGCATGAGAGTACACTTTAGCTATGGTATGTAGCACATATATGGCAATTATTTATTTGTATTGATTCCAATAAAGTAGAGATTCTAAACATGGGATCCATGCATGGTCTTCAAGAACAAGCAGGAGGACGAACTGTTCACCAGTTCCCTAAAACTGACAATTTTGAATGCAAAATCATAGTTGTTGCAGTCTAGATGATGAAATTCTTGAGGGAAGGGATAAGTCCTATTCATCTTTAATCTCTATACCTCAAACCTATCATATCAGTCTAGAGCATAGTTAAAGCAAATGTATACAAATTGTTTATGTATACTAGTGAATATACAAACAAATAAGCAGAAACAACTGATATACTATTTGTATATCATTCAGGGAAATTTCCTAAGGCCTTTGACCAGGCCACATTTTTTCATACCCTCTATGTAACCTAAAAACGTTTTATTTTCTTAAAGAGATTCTAAAACTTGGAATTCTCACCAATATATACACTCAAATATAGACTGTCCAAAATGAAAATTTACCCAGTCCCATGGCTAATAGTCACCTTAGGGATCTGTGGTTTATTTATTTTACTTTAAATTTCTGTACCTTCCTTTCAGTCACATGTCATTCAACCTGTAAAATATAATTTAGCAGTCAGCCCAACACAGTTTTATAAGAACCAACAGACAACTAGGAATCTATCAGGCTCTGTCTGTCTAGAAAGATAAGACATGACTTCCAGGTTCAATTACTATATTAACCAATATTGCCTCTTTACAGTTTCATTGGCTTTCTTTTCTTAAGAGGTGGGGAAATAGGGAAAGGAAGAGAAAGAGACACAACTTTATTAACTGCTGCAGGTAAAAGTAGCTTTGTTTACATGCAAAATCAACAAAGTACCCCCTAGACATTACATTAAGCTCAGGAGCCATGTACAATAATTTATTTGGAAAGCAAGTGTGTTATGTGCTATCAGAATAAGAAAGATACCTTATGGAGCAAAGACAGAGGAACTATTTTAGCCATTGTTTCATATGTAATTAGGGAAAATAAAGGGGAGAAAATGAGGTGTGCAGGAAGAAGCCACCTTGAAATAGATTTCTTACCATTTTATAAAGATCTGAGACACTAATCTGGTCTGAATCCACTACTTCAAAGTCCTTTCGAGGTACCAGGTCCAGGCCCAAATGCCTAGTAAAAAGAAAGACCACATTTAGCATGCCACGTCCTCAGATTATGCCTCTTTCTTTCTGTGTGTAAGCCTGGGAGAGCCCTTACATGCCATGACCTCATTAAGAGAGGTCCAGATGTTGTCCTGAGTAGGAAAATCTCTTTCTCTGGTAACACCGAGTTGTACTTACCTTCAGGAAAAAGAGGTTAGATATTTTAACATTAGCAAAATTCCAGTCATGAAACAGCTGCACTGGTATGGCAAAAAGGATTCGTTCAGTGTCACAGATTGAGTTGATTAAGGATGTGTTTTCTAGAGATCATTAATAAGAAATCATGTTTATTTTTTTCTCCCAATCCTACAAATATGTTCAAGGCTCAGCCATACATTACGTTTATTAGGATGAAAAAATTATTCAGAGTCCAAGTTGATTTGTAATTCAAAGTAAAAAAACATAAAAATCATCTCCTAAAGATATTAAACCCAAAGAGATATGTTTTGGTTGAATTTTAGTTCATTTTCAATTTAATCAATATTGACATTCAGTTATAGTAAAAGCCTGGCGACATATTAGAACAAGTATCTGAAGAAACTCTAGATGAAAATTTAACCAAGAAGTACTACTCCTCATGAGCATAGTATTTAGAAGATCTGTTATAATTTGGGCAGAAAAGAAGACATGATGGTAATTAATGGCTGACTGAGAGACTGTGTGAAGCAGTGGAAATAACTCTGGACAAAGAACAGTTGCGTTCAGATATGGCATATAATCTACATTAAATTAATAATTATTATTTTTCTCACTCTCTATAAGGAAAGTACTAAATCTGAGTTCAATGGAATCAGAGGGTTTGTGGACCTGTTTACAACATCATGTGAGATTGTACATGTGTGTTGATATATTAATTTCTTCTGAGGAGAGGGTCCATACCTCATTCAGGGTTTTAGCAACTAGCAAAAGTTTTCCATAGAGGATGGAAAGAGAAGTATATATTCTTTTTTCTTGAACTAGAGTATGAACTACTTTCAGACCATGATAGCAAAACTAATTCTGTAGGCTCTCTCTATATATAAAACTTCCATTCATTCCAAATAAATTCAGGTGTACATCCAAAATGAAGATTTATTTTATTTAACATTAAAACCCTTTCATAGGTAAACAAATTGCAGTAAGACTGCTACCTTTAACACACTGGACCAAAAGTGCTGAAGGCAGGGAACATAGTAGTATTGAATCAAACAAATATCCCTATTCCTCATGCCATTCTCCCTGAGAGCAGAGTATTTTCCCTCTTTTAGAAGATGCTCAAGTACAGTATCTTTCATTTTCTTTTATTTCTTTTTATTATCTTGGGAAATAAAAGAATAACTAACAAGTGATCTGGTGAAAGGAAGACTGAGAAGTCCATCTACTAAGACCATCTTTACTGGAGGAAGAGTAGTTCTCAAAATCTGAATTGGAGACTGTTCTCATTGGAAGAAGACAAAAATGATGCACAGTTACAAACAGCCCATGAACATTCACTACACTTTTACTCTGATAAAGAGATTCCTAGTTATTTCTTTCTGTGGTTTACTCCAGCAATAGACATTCACTACACTTTTACTCTGATAAAGAGATTCCTAGTTATTTCTTTCTGTGGTTTACTCCAGCAATAGTGAACAGTTAGCACAGAGAATGGTTAGCAAATCTCTTCTCTATATTCACAGCAAAGGGAGGCAGAACAGCAGAGCAGTTAAGAGTGTGAGCTCTGATGTCAAATTGCCTAGTTTGTATCTTGGCTCTTTCATTAAACCACATTATCTTCTCTATGGTTTGGAGATAATAAATATATCTCTCTTTTCAGCTGTTATAATGATTAATCCATATAAAGCACTCAGCATAGTGCCTGACACTGCAAACTGCCACCACTATAATTGTCATTACTAGTGTTACATCCCTAAACAAAATTGGTTTAAAGCACAGAGTCCATGATCAAAGGGGTATAATTCCTGAATAAAAGATAATTTAAACAGGGGGACATGAGTTTTGCTTAGGTGAAAAGTCTTCACAAAAGTATTTAGTTTTCATTCACTCACCCATCTCTGACCACTCATTCATTCCAATAATTCAATATTTATTAGCACATACTCTGTACTAGGCTCATGCTGAGTCTGGGGATTGAGAATTATTCATTTCCTTCTATATTCTTGCAGATGTAGCTCAAAGTCTTCAATTTCTATAATGAATTCTTTGAATTTTATATTTCTTTCATAGTTTTTATTCTATTTTTCTTTGCCTTGGAGATTCCTCATCTGAATCTCAGAACACAGAAAATAATTTGGAGTTAATTCATTACATACAATGGATGCTTTAGGTCATTAGGACTTAGTTCTTTCCCAGAATTAGTTGAGAAATGTTGGAGATTAGATTTCCTGGAGGGAGTTCCCTTTTCTCGTGCTTATATTAAATTCAGCAGATACAGATAATAACTATATTAATGAAATCATAGTATATTTTTAATATTTTCATGCTGCTAAAATATAACATCACTAATGATAAATCCCTTTACTGAATGTTTATTTGGGGCCATGTACATTACTCACATAATCTCTAACCACTATGTGAAGTAGAGAGTATTAGACTCATTTTATAATTGAGGAAACTGAGGGCCAGATAGATAAAATAAGTGGCCTATTAAGGGAGCAGAACTGGTTTTATCTCATACTAGGTCTGTCTCATTCCAAACCTACCGTACTTTTATTGTATCTGCTACATCTCTGCCAATAATGGTGAAAGTTAAGTACAATTGGCTATAACCAATTCAGTCATAATGGTTTGAAGGATGATTTGAGTCACTACATAAACCCAGGAAGAAAAAAAGATACCAATTAGTGAATAAATGGTGATCAACCATGAGACCAAACCAACTTTATTACTCAGACACATCAATATAGTGCCAAACAAGTGCACAAGTACATGTGCTGCGCTAAAGGGTATAATGATGAGCAAAACAGATGAAAAGGATGTGTGTACATGTGCTTGTGTGTGTTAGAGAGGATGAGAGAGAAGACATATAGAAAGAGACAGAGACAGTCAGTCACTGAACGCAAACACTTGACAGGATTCTGATACACTCAAAATTTAAACATAGCTACCCCAGACTTATTGAGTAGGGCAAGACACTGATTGATTGGGACACACCCTGTTATCAGAAGAACTCTAATTAGGAAATCATTTGAAATTTCAGATATTTTGAAAAAGGAAAACATCACCATGCATTTAAAGTAAAAGTACTGAGCCATATTTACTGTAAAGGTTCCTAGAGTGTAAGCTTTTATACCAATCACATTTACTCGTGAGGTTTAACTGTTATCTCTAAATTCTGAGATGCTGTACTCTTTACGTATAACCTGGTAGGTTTGGGTATCCATGTGACACTTGAGACTCAGGGTTAGACTTGTGCAGCTCTGAAAATCAGCATTACTTCATACAAGAACTGTTAAAGAAGTTGAAAAAGAAATCAAATTTCAATTAGATACATAAATGAAGCTGATCTGATTGGGACTAAGGTAAATCAGAATACATGGTAAAGGATGTTACCGCCTGAATTTTAAAACTTCAACTTCTGTGTGAGACAAAGGAAGAGAAACTTATTTCGTCCAAAATTTAAATTTTCTGTAGCACACCATCAGATGTAATTTGTCTGGTCAGTTATTTAAACAAGCTAATTACATGGATCCTAGAATAGAGAATGAGATCTTGTTATTCTGTACAGGTTATTGTAATACACCGATACATTCCAGAGTATTTTGGGGCAGAAAATAAAAAAGTGTTTGCAAAGTCCCTTGAAGGACTGGAGAAAAAATACAGAACTATTAAACTTCTCCACTTGGGGAAGTCCTGGTATTCTCTCAAGCATTAAGGATTCCCAATTTAATAAGCCAAGCTCTCCATCTCTAGGCTTCCCTTATGAAATTTATTTCTGTAATGGTGAAGCTTAGCCTACCTATAATTATGCCTATGAGTTACTTTCAAAGAACCCCTATTGTTGCTCACATGTGGCCTCTCCCTCTCTCAGCCCAACTCTGCAAGTAAAAGCATTACCCTCCCACCCATGTGGGACATGACTCCCAGGGACATAAGTCTCCCTGGCAATGTGGGGGATGAGCCTGGGCCTGGCACCATGGGATCAACAATGTCTTCTTGACCAAAAGGGTAAAAAGAAATGAAATAAAATAAAGTTGTAGTGGCTAAGAGATTTCAAATAGAGTTGAGAGGTTATTCTGAAAGTTATTCTTATGCAAGCTTCAGCCAGATATGGCGAATTGTCATAAAGAAGAAACATAAAAAACTCTATAAATTATGCTAAGAATAAAATATTTCTTACTTTGATCAATTAAGTTTTAACAGTCATAGGTGAATGCAATTTTAACTTAGCTAAGCTGTATTTATTGCAATGATGACATCTGAGGCTGAGAAGAAACTTTTATCAACATATTCATGGAAGATGTTCAAATATTAAATTACATTAAAAATTACATTGCATTTGCACACTAGTGTTTATGATGGCAGTATTCCTGATTCACAGTGGATAGAGGTGGCCTAAGGGCACAACGACTGAGGAGTAGAAGGGGGAACTTTGGTGTTTACATACAACAGACTACTCAGTGGCTGCAAGAAGGAATGAAGTCATGAGGAATGCAACTACATTGACGAACCTTAAGAACAGTATGTGAAATGAAATGGCAGAAACAAAAAGACAAATATTATCATGCCTCACTCATGGACTAACTAGAATACACAAACTCAAAGACCTGAAGTTGAGAGCACAGGTTATTTGGATTGGGGCCTATTTTGTAAAGGGTCCTTGACTGTAAGCTCTTACAGCAGCCACATATATTCAGGAGTTGTAAATGATATTTCAAAATTCTAAGATGCTGAGCTATTTGTATATAACCTTGTCATTTGCTGAAACTTTGGGTATTTCTGTGACACCTGAGACTCAGAGCACTGAAGTTATGAAAGTCAGCATTACCCCATTCAGCAACTGTTAAAAATGATGAAAAAATGATCAGACTTTGTCTAGAGATATGAATGAAGCTGATCTAGATAGGACTAAGTTAAATCAGAATACTGGGTAAAAGAAGATTCGGCTCATATTTCTAAACTTCAACCTCTGTGCAAGATTCAAAGAGAAAGATGCGGTGCAAAATGTATATTCTGGGTAGCACATTATCTAATTTAACTTGTATGGTCAGTTTACTTGAACACCATAAGTATATGGAATCTTTTTTAAAATTTTTAATTTATTTTGTATTATCAAACCAAAACAATATACAAACATGAACATTCTTAACATACAAACATTCTGTGTATGGTGTACAATCAATGGCTCACAATATCATCACATAGTAGTATATCCATCACCATGATCATTTTTCAGAATATCTACATCACTCCAGAAAAAGAAATAAAAAGAAAAAACTCACACATACCATACCTCTTACCTCTCCCTCTCATTGACCAATAGTATTTCCATCTATTCAATAGATTTTAACCTTTGTTCCCCCTAATTTTTTTCCTATACCCTTTATCACTCCCTTTCATTGTTCACTAGTACTTCTACAATTTATTTTAACATTTATTCCCCATATTATTTATTTTTAATCTATATTTTTTACTCATCTGTCAATATTGTAGATAAAAGAAGCATCAGACACAAGGTTTTCACAATTACACAGTCACACTGCAAATGCTATATCATACATTCATCTTCAAGAAACATGGCGACTGCAACACAGCTCTACAGTTTCAGGCATTTCCCTCTAGCCTCTCTAATATACCTTAAACTAAAAAGGGGATCTCTATAAAATGCATAAGAATAACCTCCAGGATTATCTCTTGACTCTGAAATCCCTCAGCCACTGACACTTTATTTGGTCTCAAATGTACAAAATGTCATACCCTATTCAAGGTTCCACGTACTTAAGATGTTCAATTAAACTGTCCATGTAAATTGCATTAGGAAATGTATCAGTCAAAATATAAATTTTGTACCCAAATAAACATTTTTTGCTTTAGTCTGACACATAAGTTAAAATTTTAAAATATTATCAACTATTTTCATCACTCTTCACTACTGACATTCCTTTGTTCTTCCTCATACAAAACCACTTCTTAATTTGTACATTTAGTCATTATCATTGCACACTCTAGGCATTCCTAGATTATACCATTTCAGTCTTTATCATCTCTCTTTCCTTCTGGTTTCATTTGTACCCCCAGCCCTCCTCCCTCTATCATTCTCATAGTACATGGAATCTTGATAGGGCGTGACATCTTGCTGGTTCATACAGGTTAGTGTGATGCCCCGATATATCCCAGAGTAATGTGGGCAAAGAAGAAAAAACTACTTGCAAAGTCCCATGGGGGACTGGGGAGAAAGAAATAAATATTGAAGAACCCCCTCTGGGGAATTCCTGATGTTCTCACAAGCAGTAGGGACAACAGATTCACTAGGCTGAGCCCTCAATCTTGGGGCTCATCCCTATGAAGCTTATTCCTGCAAAGGAGAGGCTAAGCCTACTGATAATTATGCCAAAGAGTCACCCCCAGAGAGCATCTTTTGCTGCTCAGATATGGTGTCTCTCTCTAAGCCAACTTGGTAGATGAACTCACTGCCCTTCCCTACGTGGGACATGACTCTCAGGGGTATGAATCTCCCTGGCAACCTGGGACTCCTGGGGATGAGCCAAGACCCAACAACACTGAAATGAGAAAGGCTTCTTGACCAAAAGGGGGAAGAGAGAAATGAGGCAAAATACAAGCCTCAGTGGCTGAGAGACTGCAGAGTCAAGAGGCTATCCTGGAGGTTATTCTTATCCTTTCTAAATTTTTATTGATAAAACCAAACAACATACAAACATGAATATTCTTAACACACGAATATTCCATACTTGGTATACAATCAACGGCTCACAATGTCATCACATAGTTGTATATTCATCATCATGATCATTTCTTAGAACATTTGCATCACTCCAGACAAAGAAATAAAAAAAAAAGAAAAAACTCATACATACCATACACCTTACCCCTCCCTCTCATTGACCACTAGTATTTCTATCTACCCAATTTATTTTAACATTTGTTCCCCTATTTTTTATTTATTTATAATCTATATTTTTTACTCATCTGTCAATATCATACATAAAAAGAACATCAGAGTAAGGTTTTTACAATCACATAGTCACACTGCGAAAGCTGTATCATTATACAATCATCTTCAAGAAACATGGCTACTGGAACACAGCTCTACAGTTTCAGGCATTTCCCTCTAGCCTCTCTAATACACCTTAAACTAAAAAGTGGATATGTATATAATATATAAGAATAACCTTCAGGATAACCTGTCGACTCTGTTCAAAATCTCTCAGCCACTGACACTTCACTTGGTCTCATTTCTCTCTTCTCCCTTTTGGTCAAGAAGATTTTCTCAATCCCTTGATGTTGAGTCCCAGCTAATTCTAGGATTTCTGTCCCACATTGCCAAGGAGGTTTGCACCCCTGGTAATCATGTCCCACATAGAGGTGGGAGGGCAGTCAGCGTGTTTGCTTTGTTAACTGGGAGAGAGAGAGGCCATACCTGAGCAACAATAGAGGTTCTTTGGGGGTAACTCTTAGGCCTAATTTTAAGTGAGCTTAGCCTATCCTTTGCAGGGTGTGCTGGTTTGAAAGGATGTATGTACCCCAGAAAAGCCACGTTTTAATCCTAATCCCATTGTGTAAAGGGATTCTTCTAATCCCTATTCAGTATTGTATGTTTGACGGTAATTAGATCATCTCCCTGGAGATGTGATTTTATTAAGAGTGGTTGTTAAGGTGGATTAGGTGGAGGCATGTCTCCACCCATTTGGGTGGGTCTTGATTAGTTTATTGGAATCCTATAAAAAAGGAAACATTTTGGAGAAAGAGAGAGATTCAGAGAAAGCAGAGCAGAATAACACAGCCACCAGGAGCAGAGAGTCTACCAGCCAGTGATCTTCAGAAATGAAGAAAGAAAATGCCCCCTGGGGAGCTTCATGAAACAGGAAACCAGGAGAGAAAGCTAGCAGATGATGTTGTGTTCACCATGTGCCTTTCCAGATGAGAGTGAAACCCTGAACTTCATCAGCCTTCTTGAACCAAGGTTATTTTTCCCTGGACACCTTAGATTGGATATTTCTACAGACTTACTTTAATTGGGACATTTTCTCGGCCTTCTAGAACTGTAAACTAGCAACTCATTAAATTCCCCTATTAAAAATCCACTCCGTTTCTGGTATATTGCATTCCAGCAGCTAGCAAACTAGAACACAGGGCATATATCCCTTTTTAGTTTATGGTGTATTGGAGTGGCTAGAGGGTAGTACCTGAAACTGCTGAACTCTGTTCCAACAGCATTGACTTTTGAAGAATATTGCAAATATAGCTCTTATAATGTGACTGTGATAGTGAAAACGTTGTGTCTAATGCTCCTTTTATCCAGGGAATGAATAGATGAGTTTTTTAAAAAAAGGATAAAAAATAAGTAATAGTGGAAGACAAATGGTAAAAATTCAGGAGATTGAAATACTGTGGGTCATTGAGAGGTAGGGGTAAGGGGTATGGAATGCATGGAAAATATTTCCCTTCCAGGATCTTAAATATATACCACTGCCTTCTCACCTCCACAGTAGAGTAGTCTGAACTCAGTCTTACGTGGTTTCCTTTGTATGTAGTAGATCTTGCCGCTTTCAGAATTTTCTGCTTCTCTTCAACATTTGACTGATTGATTAGTATGTGTCTTGGGGAGGGCCTATTTGGATTTATTCTAGTCAGAGTGCACTGAGCCTCTTTGACTTGTATATTTATGTCCTTTATAAGGGTTGGGAAGTTTTCCCCCATTATATCCTCAGCTACTTTTCCTAGCCCTTTACTCCAGTCTTCTCCTTCTGGGACACTAATGATTCTTACATTTGTGCACTTTGTTTTGTCCATCATTTCCCTGAGATCCAATTCAAAATTTTCCACTTTTGCCATGTGCTGTTTTGAGTGTTCAAAATCAGTTATTCTGTTCTCTAGCTCACTTATTCTTTCTTCTGCCTCTTCAAATATGCTGTTGTATGTCTCTAGTATGTTTACTTGGTCTATACCAAGTCATTTTTCTCTGTGATATGTTATTTTTCTATTTATTCTTTCAAATTCCTCCTTATGTTCTTCTACTGTCTTCTTTATCTCCTTTATGTCATTAGCCATCCCACTTACTCTATTTCGTAGAGTTTTATGAACACCTGTGATTAGTTGTTCCAACATTTGCATCTCCTCTGTTGTTTTAATTTGGTCATTAGGCTGGGCTATATCTCTCTGCATTGTGATATGCTTAGTGATCTTTTGTTTTCGCTGCATGTAAATACCTTGATTGATTTACTATGGAAGTTGATTTCCATCAGTGGTCTAAAGCCTTGTGTTTGCGAGATCGATGTGCAGCAGGATGCAGGGCACAGGGCAGGCACAATTGTGCGATGATGAGTTGCAGCACAGGTATAGGTACAAGTTGGAGATGCTACGCTAGTGCCTGTGAACACAGGAACCCAGCAGCCACAGAGGATGTCTCTGTGCAGGTGCACAGGTCTGGGAGGCATAGTCCTGGTGTATGTTTGTCTAGGGCATGAGGCCATTTGTGCACTTACACAGAGCTATGTCAGCGAGTCAGCATTAGGCCTGCATGGGCTGGGGACAGATGTGACCCAGGTGTGTAGGTCAGTGCTTTCCCAGAGCTGTGGGGCATGACTGGATGTTGTGTGCATACATGGGTCTAGGAGTGCTGTAAACTGATGTACCTGTGCAGAGAGCTCAAGGGGGATGGGGCGGGGCTGTGTGATGCTGGGGGCTGGGAACAGGTGTAGCCTGGGTATGAAGGTAAGCACCCGCAGCCTTTATGCACTGACGATAGCCTGCAATTCCCTGTGAATTGGATCTCAGGGAAATGATGGACAAAACAAAGTGCACAAATGTAAGAATCATTAGTGCCCCAGAAGGAGAAGACAGGACTAAAGGGCTAGGAAAAGTAGTTGAGGATATAATGGGGGAAAACTTCCCAACCCTTATAAAGGACATAAATATACAAGTCAAACAAGCTCAATGCACTCCGACTAGAAGCAGGAGGGGAAGGTAGCGCTCGGGAGGGACACAGGAGAGTTGCGTTGGGCTGCACTTGGGGTGGGAGTGTGGGGCAGGGATGCGC